>BMAO01007612.1:0-92921 GCA_019973975.1 Trichonephila clavata | reverse complement strand
TTTGGATCATGTGCTTCAAAACTTTATTCTGATAGTATTTAGCACCTATTTTAGCTTTGGGTTCAACAAAAAATAGTTTTTTAAGCAGATAGTTCAAAGACATTTTCATGCGTGCTATAATATGTGACTGCCAATTTGTGTTTTGCAAAACTGTTGCTTCTTTGAGACTCTTTTCGTGTGAAATATATTGTATTTTCGTTTTGCCAGTTGTAAATGGCATATGAAATGATGCTTTATCCGAAGTTCTCCATGTTGTGTATATAACCATGGGTAACATTAAATACAAATGCCAATAACATTTTATTCGTTTTTTACTGTCTTTAGAGACATTTGTTGAGACTAGTTTATTCACTTTTTTATAGCCAATACTCTTTATCTCACGACTAATTGTTGATTTCAAAACCTGTAGTTTATTTGCTAAAATTCTTTGAGGCAGAGGATTTTCTATAGCGATAATTCTTTTCAGCTTCTTTTTTTCTTTTTCATGAAGGACTTCCTTTCACACACGTTTTATTCTTGGAGCTTTTAATTGCTAGCCAAATTTTATTTCTTTTCGAAGTTTACATAGTAATCTATAAGGAAGATGCCTTTTATGATTTTTAAATGCTTTATTTATAATAGAATTTGAGCAAATATCCTTCAAAATCTTTAAAATTTCTTTTCGGGTTTGAGGGTCTAACTCCAGAGCTATAGATTACTTCCATTAATAAAAATTGTTAGATTGGTAATTTAAACATTTCATTTTTAGATATAATTGACAATAAAGTGATTAAAATTTACCATAAATAATTATATGCTTTATAATTGGTCACAATTATTTTGAATCAACCTGCAGATCCAAGCAGCAGAGAGCTCCTCTGTCACCTCACTTTAAAAATTCAACAAATCATGTTTTTTCCTATATATTCCTATGTAATAAATTTCACATACTCTCTCAGGAAGTCAGCTTTTATTTTATACTTAGCTCTCGTGTGGCAACAATGCGGCCCAATAGCCTATTTACCTAAATTATACCCGTTTGCCGTAATAGTTGTCAATCAGGATTATGAATTAGGAAGGGAAATCGCGCAAATTTAAATTCATCCTTCTCATAACGTTTTAGGAAGCAGTATATTTGTTCAAATATAATACATCGAGTTTTCATCATTGCATTTTTTGGTAAAAATTAGCGAATCACGAAAATATGAACAAATTTATGGTAATGGAGAACAAAAGAAATGGGGCTAACGATTATACATATATTAGCATACATTTAATAATTTTAATTCTTGCCTCTTGCATTATATTATATAAGTAAAGCCTTTTATTTATCTTTTTTTTGGAAATACTTATTGTTTCTGTCATTGTATTGTTTCTCATATATTTCTAAGAAATAAATTTGTTTGATATGGATAAATATTTATCATTTTTACAAACAATAAAGACTTTTCAAAGAAAAATATATCATCTATTAAACACAAAATGTCCTGTGTTTCTCACGATGATGTATGATCCATGAATACGAATATGCGCATATATAGACATGGAATGTCATTTTTCGGAAATGGATAGGACAATTATGAATATGAGGCAATAAGCGATCCTTTAAAGAAATTGCTTTTCTTTTATAGAGGTATGTAACATGCCAAAAGCGTACATCTTTGAATCGGAAACAGTGGAAATTTTTAGTCACTCATATCTCCAATATTATTTATATATTTCAAGACATATTTTTTTAAAGGACACAATTTATTCCTTCTGCCCTTTACTTTTTCACTATGAACGAAAATAAATGGCCTTGCATTCTAAAAATAAATTTTCATAACATTTTTGGTCAAAATATGTTTTAAAATACAATGCATAGATAAATCATGGAATTTTGAATTCAAATATCAGTATTATAGTATGTATATCAGAGGTTTTAAATATATCGGTATACTGATCGGTGTTCTGCATATTATTTAACAATGAATGGTTGAAATGTTTTATCGGAACAATTATTACCTTCAGGATGCGAGTTTTATTTTATTTATTTCTTTTGTCATTTTCAGCAAGTCTTAGTTATTGAACTTCACTTTATTCAAAGTAAAAAGTAGAGACGAATGGTATATGGATTATACATATTTCTTTTACTGAAAGTGATGATAAAATCTCCGTGTACCACAAATTATCACACAGGGCTCATAGAAGTAAGTATTAATCGTACAATACAAAGGGATTAAGAAAAAAATCCCTTGAGGTTAGGAAGGATTGCAAATACTCACAACAAATTCACAGAACTTTTTAAAAGTACTTCTGGTGGAAAGCAGTTGAGCAAGATTCGGAGGCCAATTTGCATTAAGTCCCTTGAACGCCAGTCGTAGGATATTCCTATCTCTTCCAAACTTGGAACACAGAAGGTGCACATGTTCTACATTTTCCTCGCCAACAATATCACAATCACAGGCAGATGACGGTACTAAATTAAATTTTTTCAAGTAGCTTTTAAAGTTGCATGACCAGTTAGAAATTGGGTTATTTTGTTATTAGTATAAAAATGATGGCAGGACAGTCTTTTATTAATGGTTGGAAAAATTTATTTGTTACTCTCCCTTTATTTGATGTGAGATATTTTTAATTCGAAGATTTCACCATTCTTTCTTTCGTAATCTTCTTGTAAAATGATTTAGGAATATTACGGCAATATCAATTTGCACTTGGTTGCAGCCTTTGGAAGCCAATCGACCCGCTCAGTACCAAAAACGCCCGTGTGTCCGCGAACAAATGCAAAATCTATTGAGATGTTTTTATCTTGTAGGTTTTAAGTTTCTTTTGGATCTCGACAATTATGCTGTTAAAAGAAGAAATACACTAAAGAGAATCCAAGGAGGAAAGAGAGTCTGTACAGATGAGATAGTCTGAGACACTATTTTGTTCAGTGATCCATTTAATGGCGAAGTTTAAGCATAAAAGTTCAGCTACAAAAACTGTGCATTCATCACGAATTCTAAATTGAAAGTGCTCGGATTCAACACCACTCCTGAACATATACATATTAAAAGTATAATTTGTTAGTAGTAAGTATTTAAAAAAAAAAAAAAAAAAAAAAAAAAAAAAAACAAAAAAAAAAAAAAAAATAAGAATGTAGCGAACATCTCATGCATTAGCTACTGATCGATATGGGGGGGATGGGGAGAGAGCAAGGGGTATGAGGACGATAGGGTGGTTGAAAATAGATTAAGAGCGGTGTTAGTTGAAAAGTAGAAGCTATTATTTAGAAGATTTTACAATTTAAAAAATTTTTGTCATAATTTAAAGAACAGGCAAACACTGTCATCACGAGCGATCTCATAGATAAGGTAGACGAACTAGTGAGAAGTGATCGGCGTGTCACATTGCGAATGTTGGCGCTGAAGGTGGATGTCAGCTATGGAACCCTGTGGACAATTGTTCACGACAGGTTGCGATTTCGGAAGGTGTGAGCCGCTTCGGTTCCGAAGCAGCTCACCGACCAGCAAAAGAAACTGCGTATGGGACTAGCACTGCAACATCTGTTTCGGTATCAGAAAGACCCCGCTTTCATGAAGCGGATCGTCACAGGTGATGAGACCTGGTGCCATCACTACGAGCCAGAGACAAAGCGGGACAGCATGCAGTAGAAGCATGCGTCGTCACCTCCCCCTAAAAAGTTCAGAGCCGTAAAGTCAGCAGGCAAGGTGTTGCTCACTGTATTTTTCGACGTTCAAGATCCGCTACTTGTGGAATTACTCGAGCACAGAAAAAGCATTAACTCCGATGTGTACTGTGAGACACTCCGACGCCTACGCAGTCCATCAGAACAAAGACGGGGCTGCTCACGGAGGGTGTGGTTCTGCTCCAGATAACGGCGTCCACACTCTCCAGAGTCACAAAATGAACTGGACAAGTTAATGGAGACGTTGGACATCCGCTCTACAGTCGACATGTTGCCTGCGATTTCCATGTGTTTGGTCCACTGAAGAAACACCTGAAGAAAGCGCTTCAACTCGGACGACGTACTCAAGACACTGTGAAGACTGGTCTCGTCACAGCCACAGAATTTGGAACAAGGAATCCTGCGGCTTGTTCATCAGTGGATCTTGTGCTCAGGCTATGGTGTATATTTTGAATATGTCTATATTTGTACCCACCGTGTCGTTTCGTACCTTTTCACACACATTTGATCACCCCTTGTATAATTTGCGTTTTTACATGGAGTAATGATTTTTAATTTCTCAAGTGTACGAAACTGTGTGTCAAAAAATAATAATGATAATTACAACTCAAACAGGAAGAATAATTTTTAACCCTTTAACTACCGATTAAAACATACGTGATTCGCTCCTCAGTGCCAAAGTTGTTCACATAAGCACAAGTATGAGCTGTATTATAGAAAAAAATAAAAGGCATAAATAAGCAAATTTTTCTCTTTGAAATAAGTAAAATCTTCACAAACACTGTCCAGGCCATTTTATAGCATTCCAAAGCTTTCGGGAAAGTTTTACTGATAGCGGCACAAATAAAAGAATTATTTCTCAGAAAGACGTTTGAGCGAGACATATATATACGCATGTGGCAGTTAACGGGTTAATATATCGAAATTCCTTGGAAAAGCTTGTAATTAGGTGTAATAGCAATTTCTCTTTGCAATTAAAATTGTATACAACGTTACATTCAAATAGAAACAACCCACAAACTAAAAAATTTGTAAAAGAAGTAAATAAGTTTTTCAATTCATTTTTTAAAATTCATTTTAATATTATACTTGTTTCATTTTCTTAAAGCTTTGTTATAATTATATTCTGTTTTAACTCTTTTCAAACTAACTTGTATACAACGTTACATTCAAATAGAAACATCCCACAAACTAAAAAAATTGTAATACAAGTAAGTAAGTTTTTTTAATTTCCTTTTTTAAAATTCATTTTGATATTACTTGTTCCATTTTCTGAAAACTTTGTTATAATTAGATTCCTTTTTAACTCTTTTCAAACTAACTATATTTAGATAAGTTCAGATGATCCCCAAGTGTCCGAAATTTATTTCCTTTCTCATATTCATTCATTTCCTTTCCAGTTTCACATCGGTGAAGAGTGATGCACCCCCAGAATGTCATAATTATAAATTATTATTTAAAATCCTTCTAATTTCATTCCATTCCGCTTTTGTTTTTGGTTTATTTCGCAATTTAATTAGTTTATCTACACTTCGCCCCAAATTCGATTACTTGTGTTATTAGCAATTATTTAACGGAAATCTTTACGTAATTTTATCAAGAAATACTTTCCAATAAGTAAATGCGTCTTTCACAAAGTATTACTACTTGATTGAAAAATAAATTTGTAATTTGCGTAAGAAATTAAGTAAACGGATTTTAATGTCGAACATACTTACACATCTACTTTTAATGCATTCGAAGCACCAATTCCCAAGCTGCTAATTCGGTTGTTAGACAATGGAAATTGAATTAATCCCTTAACTGCCGATTAAAAGCTAAGCGATTCACTCAGCAGTGCCACCGTTATTCACAAAGGCTCGCGTATGCGGGGTATTGTAAGGGGGAAGGGCGGAGGAGAGAAAAGGTCTAAGTAAGCAATTTTTTTCTGTAATAAGTCATTCCTTCGCAAACACTGTCAAGGTCATTTTATTACATTCCGAAGCCCTGGAATAGCTTTATTGATAACAGCACAGAAAAAAGAATCATATTTTCGGTGGACGGTTATATACGTCCGGACACTTCATGTACCGGTTGTGCGAGATAGATATATACGTCGGTAGCATTTAAGGGGTTAACACCCATCCTTGAGCTGGATAAACCCTTCTTCCAACCCATTTTAATGATTTTGGAAGAATATTTGACGCAAATATCTGTTTTTCGAGGTAGTTCCAAAAATGCACTATGGAATTAAGATTACGAGTTCGCTTGTCCTTCCTTTCGCTCCTTGAGAATTACACTCATGTCCATAAATTAAGGATAATTCAGAATCACACAGAAATTGAACTCTAAAATAAAAATTTCACCTGTAGTATTATCACACACATCTTGAAGAAGAATATGCAAATTACAGGAAACCACCAAATGGCACGCATAGTACGTCACAATGACGAAAGTGTAAGAGAGGGTACATAAGGACTGGTGGCAAAGAAGTAAAATTGTTCACAAGCGCTTTAAAAGCCTTTCAGTGCAATAACCGCATATTTATGGCACAAAGGAAGCATTTATATGATTTTTTACGTGGTAAAATTATCGGACGACTGGAATGTGGACGTACCTAGTTGTAAGTATCCGAGAAACTTGGAATCACCCAGAGTGTCATCTCCAGGCTTTGGCAACGATTCCAAGATGAGGGTAATGTGAGTAGATGTTACAGCACAGGTCGCCCCCGAGTTACAACGCCGAATGAGAACCGATATTTGGCAGTTACTGCCAAAAGGAACAGACGGAGCACAGAATCAGACCTGTCTCGTCAGCTCTCTTCAGCTACCGGTACGACAGTTTCAAGGCAGACCGTGTACAAACGCTTAGGGCACATTGGTATATATGCTCGTAGGCCTGTCAGATGTGTTCCCCTTACCGCAACTCACAGTCGCCTGCGATTAATCTGGAGTAGAGAGCATGCATTGTGGACACCGCAGTGGTCTTGTGTGATGTTTTCCGACGAGTCCAGGTTTAGTTTGCAGTCTGATTCTCGCCGAACTTTCATATGGAGAGCGCTAGGTACCCGTTATCTCCAAGAGAACACCATTGAATGACACCGATACGGTGGTGCAGGATGTCTCGTTTGGGGAGGAATTATTCTTGGTTCCAGAACTGACCTGCATGTTCAGAGTGTAACGTCGAAGGGCCACATCTATCGGGATGTCATTCTGGAACAACATGTACTTTTGTTTGGGGCGCCATGGGTGCTGAATTTCTGTTTATGGATGACAACGCCCGTCCTCACCGTGCAAACATTGTAGACGAATGCCTTCAATCGGAGGATATCACCCGTATGGATTGGCCAGCATACTCACCGGACTTGAATCCAATAGAGCATGTGTGGGATATGCTTGGCCAATGAATTGCAGCCCGTCAACCCCCTCCCACATGTCTACCGGAGTTTCGGAGGGCATTGCTTGATGAGTGGTGTAATATTCCCCAAGATCAGATTGATAATTTGATACTCAGCAAGCGTAGGCGTTGTAAGGCCTGTATTGCATCGTGCGGGAGACATACTCCGTATTAACCATCATACTAACCATGTTATACCGCTTTTTGTAAATAGGTTTTTTTTTAAATTTGCTCCAGGGAGTAAAAATCGCAATTTTTATTAATTATGTCAAGCATATAGCATCTTTTTTGCTCTTTACCTTTTAATAAATAGACTTTACAAATAATTCAAATTTGTTTTGCTTCTGTCTCTTTCTTAGCATGAACTTCATTATCCTTAATTTATAGACATGACTGTATTATCATCTGTCAGGATTAACTCATCCCCAATATTATCAAGAAAGGCTACAAGGTTATATTATCCTGAAAGTTTAAGGCACACAGAGGTTTTTGAAAAAATATATGCAAGTATATATAGTCCATCCAAGGAGATCTTAAACCCAAAATATTATTCCACCTTTTCTGTATCTGTGACTATCAATGATCATATAGTATTGGAAGTATCAGGTACTTTTTCTCCCTTGGTCAATATTTTGCCTGAATCATTTCCAAAGCAAAAACTGTATTCTTCTGACTAGGTTCAAGGCCAATTTTTCAAAAAAATGATTTTCAGGAGAATTTTATTGTTTTTAAGAACATAAAATATATGAAGAGTCATGATTATTAAGTGAATAATATATATTACCCTTGGTTTTGAATAGAATATTAGTTTTATAAAATTTTAACTAAATTTTTAATCTTAGGAAAACACTATAAATAAAAATACATTAGACATAATGTAATTTTAATTTCATTCATATGCTTCTTGATCCATCTGAAATGTCACAAAAGTTAGGGTAAGAAATATTTGAAGAAATAAATATCTTATAAGTATTCACATTTGATGTTAATGATTTTTCGTCAAAATTAATTTATGGTCTAAGCTCAAACGGCTGTAAAATGTGATTAAATGTAACTAGCTTAAAACTTATTGGGTTGTTACACTCCAAAGGGTTAACATAAGTGTTTTAAGTTTCTTTGAATTTTATTGGATTGTTTTGAAGATATCTCCTTTTTCGTGCACAAATTATTGTAAAAATTTCATTTATCAAAAAACCCATTTGAAAATATTCTTATAAGTCAGAAAAGCAACTTAAAATCTCCAGTTTTATATATTATTCCTTCTTCTTCCACAATATTGATTTTTTTTCCTGATGACCCTATCATCAATCACACACACACCTAAAAACACCTTTTGAACCTAATCGGATTCCTTAGTAAGGCAGCTTATTACTGTATGCCCCAGAAAATAGGTTCGGAAAATTTCCTTTCCCAATGTAAAGATATGCTTTTGTGTCAACGATTAAGAGATGATACAAAAAGGTTCACCTGCTATTGAATTTTGATTATGAAAGCTGACGTAATCTAGATTCTGTAAGTCTTGTTGCAGCAAACTGATCTCTAAATATCTGAGGTATGTAAGTGTTCTTCCTCTTTTTAGAAAAAGAGCTAGAAAACTATCTTGAATACAAAGGTTGTTATTCATGGACCATATGAAAAATATCTTCTTTATATCGAATTTTTTTATATTCAATTTGATTTCAGTGTCTTTGGTCTACATTATGAAACACATTATGATTTTCAGACAGTGGTATAACGTACACCCCCATACTGGGGGGGGGGGGCTGGACCTTAGGAGGCCCAAAGGTTATGGTTTTGCAACACTTTGTAATATCCAGCTCGGTGCCCAAAACTTGATTTTGCAAGAGGTCTCTAATATTCTCTGTTACGCCACTGCTTTCAGAAACACCAGGTTAAGATAATACCAGTTCTGTTATCCGTTAGTACAAGATTATTATGAATAGGGTAAAGAAATTCTGTTATAGGAGGTGTGTCACCACCAACAACAACAAAAAAAACCAGCGAGACTGGTCCAATAAATCATTGTACTTACAGAACCAGTTTTCCGTGACAGTATCATCTTCAAATTAGTACCTTTCAACATTCATTCACTTTTGCATTTGGTGCTGACATTGCAACCATTCTGGAACAAGGTGTTTGTAAATCTGTTTAGGAGATTTTCCATTTTTGCCTGAACCTATTCAACTCTGGTAAAATGGGTTCCCTTTCAGCATGATTTAACTGTAGGAAATAAAAAAAAATATCACATGGGGCCATATCAGGTGAGTAAGGAGGTTGACCCATCATAGTAATGTTTTTGCTGATCAGAAACTACTTGACAGATAGGGCCATGCGAGCGGATGCATTGTTTTGATGCAACAGTCATCCATTAATCCTCAATTCTGGCCTTTTCTCTCTGCTTATTTTCTCAAAATTTTTTAGTATTTCATTGTAGCAGTGTTGATTAACAGTCTGACCACTGATGTGAGTGGGAAATCACTAATATCACGAATTTTTATATGCTTTGGTCTGTAATCGCTGACCTTGTGCGCACTGAAGGTTCATCATCTTCCGCAGTGACCCTTCGTTCTGAAAACCTCTTATACCCTTCAAACACATGTGCACTAGACAAAGTTTCATCTCCATAAGCCTACGTTAATATTTAAAATGTTTCCGTGGCTGATTTCTTAAGTTATACAAGAAACTTGATGTTGATTCGATATTTTTCGGGGGCTGCACGTTTTCATTCAATAGCGCAGTACTCCCAATAGGCGTGACCGATTAAGGTGAAACTGATCACATGGATTGAGGAGGTGTGTTGGATGGCATCACCAAAACAATTGTTGCCAACTCCCCTCTTTTTAAGCAACACATTGTGTCTTGGTTTTTGTGTGTGTTATACCTTCTATTCACAGTTTCTTAATTCGCAGACTGATATATATGCAATCAATCCTTTTAAAATTGCAATGGGTATAATTTAAGAAGGTAAGGTATAAGTTGGTATTTTGCAGTTCAAAAAGTTTTTGTTTAAAAGTTTTTTTTTTCAATCTTTTATAGAGGCTGTGGTAGCCGAGTTTTGTCATGGTCACGAACTCATGACTGGCTTTGTCAAGTCACGGATTCAAATGCTAGTCTGCCATGTAGAGGGTCTGTGGAAGCTCAAAGTCCTTCTGTTGGAGTGATAGGAAGCTTGGAGATAGGTGGCGAGTTCAGGTGTCGTTCTCGTCTCTTGACGTGGTTCATAATTAAGAAAGTCCGTAACCAATAGCCCTCAAGTTCCTTTGCAAAGTGATTTAGATTTTAGTCAGATTCCATTATGTGGTGCGCCAGCATATTGCATGTACAATTTTTTTTTTAAAGAAAAGAAACCAATTCTTGCGCGGATCATAAACATTTCTTTTTGTAAACTGACAATTATTTGGTGTATTTTTGCTCAAATGTGGTTCTGGCACCTATAAATGCCAACAATATTAAATATTTGCATAACTTCTTTTCAATTCATCCTTTAATTAATTAATTCTTTTTTGTTTTAAATCAATTCATTATTATTTTTTTTAATTTAACAATTTTTTTTTAAAAAGCTCATTTTTTTAAAATTTAATTTATTGGTTATTTTGTAATTTAATAATTCTTCCCATTTTATTGTAAATTTTAAAGTAATTAATTATTTTTTAGTTATTAATCTTTCTTAATTATTAACTCTTTTCTTTTATTCGATACTTTTTCTGAAAAACATTTTTCACAATATAAGAAAAAAAAATTTTTTTACTTATTTTTAATTTATTTTCCTAAAATTATTATTTTTCAAATTTTTTATTCGTTCTTTAATTTTTTAGTTCACTTTCTTTCCAATTTATTATTTCTTGTTTTAAATACTTTTCATTTTTTTTAGTTTAATTCCTTAAATTTATAAAAGTATGGTACTAAATGTTATGTTTATATTATTTATTTGAATTTACTTCTTCTATTTCCCTTTATTTTTTGTTTCTATATTATTTCATCTTTATAATTCCTTCCCCTTTCCGTTATTTCCCTTACCCCTTCAATTTTACTTCAAAATTTCTTTCGTTTAATTTTTTTTTCAATCAAAATTTTTACAGTCCTTTTTTTATTATTTATTTATCCCTTTTTAGTTCTATTTTAAGTTTAAAAGTATCTTTTTTTTTCTTTTCAGAATTTTTTTGAAATTGTAATTTTTATTTCAATTGAAATATGAATTACTTAAAATATAACAGAATACTGCTATTAAAGTCGACAAAACCATTTGTGTTTTTAGATACGAGTCTCCTAATTTGTTCAGTTTTCACAATTTTCCAAAATGAAACGGTTTTGTTTTTTATATATCAGATGATATATTCGTAAAGCAAATATATATTTCTTAAGGTATCCGACTACTTGCGATAACTTTTTTAAAAAAATAAATGGATATATATATATATATTGCCGTTTTTAGATTTGCTTAGTACCATTTTGAGAAAAATATTCTAAAATTAAGATGAGAAAAAGAAATTATTATTGCTAAAATTGGAAAAAATGGGTAAAAATTGACAAAAAATAGCATAAACGGTGCCCATTCTGTACTAAAAGTTATCAACAAATGTTCAATTCTGATGTGTTGCTATGTTATTCACTTTTGAAATGACCTTCAGGATAAGCGATATTTTAATTTTTACAAAAGCTAGATCCCCTTAACTTAGTTATTATATGAAATTGCTTAAAAAAACAGTGATTATATTTACATAAGGGACTGTAAATTTTGTAATAAAACAGTGATTGATTAATCTGAAGGTTAAAATACTTATACTATTACACAGAACATACACAAAAATTCAGTTAATTGCTTTCAAAACTTTTTTAGCAATCGCTGCCCATGTTTCAGCATTTGCACAAAAAAAAATTTGAGTAAAGCGCGTTTTAAAGTATGACATATCTTGCTTCAAGTATAAACATCTGCTTTCACTAAAACACTTGTAGTTTGTGTTCTAGATAACGGAAAATAATAAACATGATATTTTTATAAAGCTATTTAAATGGCATATAAAGTAAAATCATACAAATTTGTCAATTTTTGGCAAATTCCACAATTTTAGGGTAGTCAGATGCCTTAATGGGTTGCATATTGGCAACTAAACCTATGCAGACGTTGCCAGTTCCCAAATGTGAGATCCATTTCATGGTGGAACGACCTGGAGAAGCGGCACACTCTCTACCAGTTTGTGACGATTGAATTAATTTTAATTCAAACTTTCGTCCGATGCTACATATTTCCGTGATTTAATTTTGCCGTGAGTACCAGAGTCAAATAGATACTGAAGGGATCTTTTCCATGCCACATAAATGTATGACATGAGTACCTACGATTTTAAAATCCAGGAGATCATTTTCGCAGCCAAGATGGAACCTTTAACTTCAGCCTTGTGAAGTGGGATAACTAAGTCTAAGCCACTGTAAGCCAAATTCAGGATTTCCAAATCTGAGTTGACAAAGAATAATACAAAATACTTTGTTCCTCTTTTCCTCCAAAAACGTATTTCCCCCATTTGTGTATTCGTCACGTGCATTGAAAATTTCCAGTTCATGCGAATTCAAATACATATAGAAGTCTCAAAACTCAAATATTAAAAATATTTAAAATATTAAAATTCTGTTGAGATATTAGAAAATACCAAAGTACTTTTCCTACGGATAATTTTTTAATTTTGAAGAAATATCCTTAAAACCTTTTCGCAATTCTTTAGCAAATAATAATGTTTAAAAAATTTAAGAATTAATTCATTTTTATTTAGAGGAATGTAACTCCTTATTTTATTTATAATAAGATATATTAATACCAAATGTTATCGTTTACAATGGTATTTTTACTGGTCATCAAAAAGAAGATACTTTTATGCCTTCTATAATTCACTGAACAGTTTTTACGATGCGTATAGCTCAGGTAGTTTACAGGCCTCATAAATCATTGCCTATCGAACAGTCCCATTTATCTTGGAAGGTAAACTTAGTGTCGATGTGTAAACGATTCCGGATTTTTACGACACATGAGTCGATACTTCTATCTCATGGAAGTATTTGCGCTTAGTTTATAGGCTTTAATTTCATGTTAGCGTAACATTGTTCAGATTGTTTTACATTGTTTGTCTTCCGTTAAAAAATTGTTTACAATTTATCTCTTACTTAAGGGTATTGTAACTCATGCATTTCTGAATTTAACTCTTTTGCAAATTTAAGAAACAAGATATCAATCATTGGCATGTCCAAGTAATTTTAGCGCGTTTATCACATGTTGTATTTTACAATAATGCAACTAATGAACCTTTTACTAACAGAAAGTAGTACTGTACCACTCCTCTCAATGTACTACTATTGAGCTGAAAAGAAATAATGACACAAATCTGTATCAGCACTATAAAAAAGCAAACTAGCGAAATTCAGGAAAATTTGTAGGAAATTTCGGGAAAACTATGGGAAAATTTAAATATGATTCGGCTCATCTAGGGCACAAATGCGAACAAATGCCGAAAACCCGAGGTCAATCGGTTGCTTATTGGCTGAGAAAAAGGTACGACAAAATATGGAACGAAGACGAAGATGAAATGTGTGTCCTAATAATGCTTTTGTTCCACTACGTGAAAAACGCGCTAAAATATGTGTGATTTTTTACATTAGGGTAACTATAGGTTGCTTTAGTTCGTAGATTCTTAAGACATTGGGCAACAAATGCTTTTTAGAAATTAATTTATCTGGTAATTGATTCAGGGACGTCTTAAGGCATGGGCCAACTGCGCCTGGGCCCAGAGTCTCCCCCTTTCTGGGAGCCTCGTTTCATTCTCGACTCAGTCTTAATAAGATCCTGATCCGGATAATTTTTATGGTCAAATATTATTCTCGTGCATATTCTTCGAGAAACAGGGTATTTCAAACTGCATGTCAACTGACAAAAGTTGAAAGACTGTTATTATGTGATGACTGTGGTCCATGTCTAGAACTAGGTCTGATACCATAAACAATCATTCAAATAATTTAGTCGAAATGCGGCCGTCGTCGATTCGGTTTGTTAGATTGTGAGTCATGCACTATTTATTTGTTTTAAATTACCGTTTGTTCGAGTATTTAAAAGTGCATGCTATATACTGTGTACTTTGAAATATCACAGGGAAGGCCTACTTTCGCATAGGGGCTTAGGGCTTCAAATATCTTAAGACGTCCCGGCAGATCCTTACTAACCATAGTTCCTAAGCAGATTTAATGTGTGCCCGTCCAATCTTGTGGTGGCAAATGCTAGTGGTGAGTGAAGTGTGTGTGTTGAGAGTATCTAATCCTTATTTATTCAAATTTAACCTGAAGATTAAACTGCATGCTCTCATAAAATAAACTGACCTGATCTTTTTCACCCTGTTTCAAGTAAAGTGACATTACATTATTTTTAACTTCATTGATTCGATTTTGTAATTTTTTTCACTCTTCTGATTTTATAATGTCATTATTCGGCTTACGTTACTTCACTGCCTTGGTTTTGTTACTTATTTTTGTAACTAGCTTAATTGTTTGGTTTTGTAACTTGATTGTGTTTAATTTTGTTAATTCATTTGTTTTGTAACCTTTGTTCTATTATATATCCTTTATTTTCTTTGACATATTTTGATTGTTTTACTTATTGCTATAATACTTGTGTGCTACTTGTGGTGTACGAATTTGAAGGATAAATTTTGATTGATTTTACTAATAATTATTCCATGTGTTTACTGGAACAGAATATCTCATGTTATCTCTATGCTTGTTATGGGATTATTTAACGTTTACTACATTTATGATGATAAATGAATTCAAATATAATTGTTTTATAGTAAAAACGTCTTATTATGTTTTTTTTTAAAAATCCATTTCAAGAAAGTGTCTATATATGTGCACTTCATTCACTATTGAGGCACCAGACGGTACATTTGACATAAAGATTAGAAATAATAACTGCTATTCTGTTTTTAGGTCAGACGGTATCTATAAGGACTTCTGAATTTGTCTTCAGGGACATTTGGATACTAACGGACAGTTGCTCTTCAATACAGCACCTTTCTCATTGGACGACTGTTAGGAATAAGAAACGCCTAGGTATATTTATATCTTGTGTGTGGTTTGGCTTTCTTCTAAGCACTCTACGTACTTTCAATTATTCCTCATCCATATTGGATTCAATAACGAGAAAGACGATAGTTTGGCCAAGTCTCCCACTGCTGACATATTGCAGGGTAACGCTTGTCTAACCCTTACCAAAATCTCCATTAAAAGGATGGAATTAAATGCACTTTGGAGAGTACCGTCTTCTCATCCTTGGTATTTTTGAAAAAGACCTCGTTGATGTCACCTGCTCAATATTCCTAGTGAAGAGATGCGAACTTCGACACTTAATATTCGGTAATTTTTACATTGGCCCTTGTTTAGAGGAAATGGTTAAAATTCCTTAGAGAGGGATAACAAAAGTGGGTGAAAAAACTTTCAAACCTTGGTTAATGTATCATTGCGCGAGTGTACTCATCCAGCTAGAATGTTAATATTTATAAAAAGATTACTATAGAGGACTTATTTAGGTGTTAACCGTCGAAATTTAAGATGAAGAGCACAATATAAAAAGACAGAATTTTTCCAGAATTTTAAAATGTAGCGGATATTTTAAGCAATAATTTTCTACTTTTTTCACCAGCATCCTCCTCTCCCAAGGATAAGTAAGTTTTTGCTTGAACAGAGAAGAAAATATTAATTTAAAAAGTTTGTTTGAATTACAGAAAAATTTAATTTTAAACGTTTTAAAAAATCATTTTTCATTAATTTGTAATATTTTTTAATAGAACCGGTTTTCACAATTAAATAGGACATCCATTTATGACTCCGTGTCTCTAGGAACCAGCAGACGGCTCTATCGTGTTTTTTCTAGTGTTTTTTTCTATCGTGTTTTCTCCACATCAAGTCAATAGGGTTGGAAAGTCTTTCCAGAGAGTCATTGATGCAAGACTCATCAGGTCTCACCCGTCATATTCTGAATGGCTTGAATTTTACTGTTAACGAAGTTTAAGAAAATCCTATTTTATTCTTGGATTTATATATATATATATATATATATATATATATATATATATATATATATATATTATATATATATATATATATATATATATACATGTGATACCAATTTATGAGCGCTCACTAATGTATATGCATGTAGATTGTATTTCTTTTTTTATGTGAAATTGTAAATAATATATATTATTTATTTACAGAATTTTGCTATCTAAAAACATTTAAAATACATTAATATAAAATCTCCCTTTTACAGATTAATCAAACGCAGCTATGTTTATTAACAAAAAACTGAAATCTCGTTATAAAAGACGAATAAATATCTAATTTCTTATTAAAAGCCGAATTCATTGGTCTCTCGTTTATATTTAACAGAACAGCATTTATAATAATTTTAAAAAGCGCATCGCAATCAGTTATCATTATTAGAGATTAAAATATAGAAAATGTGAAAATTGAATGTGAATATGCAAAAATCGAGAAAATTTACTTTTACGCGAATGAAAAATTTAAATGGTTATT
This sequence comes from Trichonephila clavata, assembly GCA_019973975.1. Lineage (NCBI taxonomy): Eukaryota > Metazoa > Arthropoda > Arachnida > Araneae > Nephilidae > Trichonephila > Trichonephila clavata. The sequence goes on along the minus strand of BMAO01007612.1, from coordinate 76,324 downwards.
GGATCTAGAATCTTAATTGGATGTGTTAAATGAAGTTAATCTGAATCTTTAGTACTTAAGTCTCGTAAATACTGAGATTACCAAAACGAACTAAATAATCACAGTTTATCTTGCTTAACTGATTCCATCATTTAACAAATTATTCCAGTTGATAACTTTGTTCAAATATTCCATCATCAGTGACAGTCGAGCTCTTCCTCCAAATGTGCTGAATCAACAAGGCTTCAATCGGCAAGTATTCATTGTTGAAGCTTCGGTCAACATTTCAAGCAAAGCATTTATCTCCTTACGTTGTTTAACACAATTTTCACAAGAGGGCGTACATTAGATGGCTTATGATTTGTCAAGATTGAATGTAGACTCTCGTTATGGTGCTCTGATTATTTCACTGTATTAATATTTCATGGATTTACAGATATCGTAGTTAAGAAGATACTCTTTGATGTTTCTTGGGAAGCATGATATACACAAGGGAATACAAGTTTTAAATGACTCATATAGCTCAGAACGATAAATAATTATGTTTTGTTACGCGTATTGCTGAATTCATTTCGTAATGGTGTGTTAATACTTTTTAAAAGTAATTGGGATTGGCAAATCATCATTAGTTATTATTCTTCTACTAAAAAAGTAAATGATGTTCTTGAATACAAGAACTTTATGGTGAGATAGTGACCGTGTATCGGTAAAAATCTGTTATGTTCTCTAATGTTTATTATACAGTGTTATCAGAAAAGAATAACCCGAGAACAAAATTTAATAATTCCCAGATGAATAAGCACAAAATTATCATTAATATGGGTGGCAGCAATGCTGTAATTGTGAACATAATTGGAAATAGCGTCGAAGCGAGGAAGGCATTTTGTGTGCTCTCGTTTGCAAAAAGTATGTTAGTAATCACGGTTCAACGGGAATTTCGGAGAAAGTACTATAGAAGTGCACCGACATCTAAGAGTATAAGAAGATGGTATATACCGCTCCTCAAAACTTGATGCCTGAGTAAAGGCAAAAATCCAGAGAGACTAGGTTTGCAATGCTATTATATGAGTACTTAGAGGAAGTCCCATTGAACATTTGTGAAAACAAACTTCACTTTACGTCAAGAAACATAACGTAAAAAAAAATTCCTATTTTTTTTTTATCCTTACAATAACATTTTAATTAATATTTTCTGTTTATTCATCTGGGAATAATTAAATTTTGTAATCGGGTCGTTCATTTCTGATAATAACCCCTCGGGGGCTCTCCTTCTTTAGGTGAGTACGGGTGTCACCATCCCGAGGTGCCCTAGTGATCTTTTCCTTTTCCCACGGGGTTTACTGTCTTTGGTAAACACGGGCTTCACGAACCCGGGGTACCGTAGTGATCCTCCTCTATTTTCGACCCTCTTTCTTGTCATTCAATTGATTATTTCTTTCTCTTCCCGTCTAGACCACAGATATTAAAACAAATGTTTGGCGCAGTATGGCCGAAATCGGCTCTTGCGCCAATAAACCCCAAAATCACTCACTCACTCACTCACTCATTTCTGATAATAAATTTTTGAAAATTGATCTGATATCTAAAATTTTAAGACTATACTGGATACTGCAAAATTCGACTGACAAACTCAGAGGGGTGATAGCATGTAGCATGGAGATGATAAATTACCAAAGAACATGAGATCGCTAACCGCGTAGAGTCGGTGAAAATCGCAATGATTGTAGCGGTCAGGAGGACGATAAACCAGACGAGAGGAATGGTCAAACGGATGCTGGGACTTGGAGTGCCATGGTAGGGTTGAAGAAACATACACAGGTGCAAATAAGATAATTAATAAAACATATTTTTTCTAATCTAAATTGTTATGTATAAAGTGTAAAATTAAACCAGAGTTTCTTTTCTAAGTAATCACTTGTATTAACAATAATATTAAACAATTCGATCCTAATTATAATGGAGATTAGTTGTATACGTCAGGAAGTGGTATGATTGCATTTTAAATATATAAAACTAAATGTAATGTCATTCGAAAAAGGCTGGCTATAAGACGAATGAAATGTACACGTCCCTAATTAAAGATGATGTCTTAGTTATATGAATTTAAAAGAAAATTAATTGCGCTTGGAGAGGAAATATTTATGTACCCTTATTTGTGTGCATGATAATAAGTATAATATTTATTTCTTACATTAAATAACATTTGTATTTGTTAGTATTGGAATGTAAGACCTTATTGTGTACACATAGAATTTTATATTATTTTAGAAATAGTGAATTAAAAAGAAACAATACTATTTGGCTTTTGCTTTTTTTATAATGAAGAATTTATCCATCCTAAGTATTCCTCTGGGCGAAATATCATACATAATCTTTGGATCTCATTACCAGATACGTCTTTTCACTAACAAGAAAATATACTGACGTTGCGATGTATTTCACTCTCATGTCTGACAAGATAAGCCTAGAGCTAAAATGGTTTTGTCATAATAGTTCTTATAATGGAAAAACGTAGCTTAATTGAATGTCATGAAAACTATATGCTGACAAATGTTGTATAAATGTTATTGTTAAATGTATTTTCCTTTTTTTTATTGAAAAAATATATTTAATTTTATATAAATAAGATTAAAAACATAATAATGATATAGCGGGGAAATACCAAATGTTAGCTTTCATACCTAATGGATTTACTGTATATAATATACTCTGACTTGAAATATGCATTTTAATCCGGCGTATGGAAGTAGAATTGAGATATATATCACAGATGGAATAAAAAATTATCTTTATATTTCCTGTAAAAATAAATCAGTCAGAATATGATATTTTTTTAAATATATTCGAGTTTTTTACGAAATATATATATATATATATATAATACTTTTCATAATTATTTTTTTGTCTAAAATACATAATTTGCAGAGCGAATTTTTTTAGATTTCAATTAATAGCATATCAATCTGTTTTTTAAATTATATTTTTACCCATTAGACTAACTAAGAAAGTATCATCAACTAAGAAAGTATAAATCATGTTGAAATAATAATATTAATGTACAGTGAACATTGAGCAAATTACAAAAGATTTATAAATATTATTATTTAAAATATAGCTATCTAATTAAAATATTTGAGTTTCTAATATGCCATATCATTATAAATATCTACAATTTTATTTTTCTTGTTCAATTTGTTATAAAATCTTTGAAGAAATTTGCTGGTAACTAATTTTAGTTAATTATATATCTTTGTTTTTCATTTATTTGTATCGCTTTTAGGTACTTATATATTCTCTTTGAAAATATTTTCTTAAAATCTTATGTAAATAATATTTTTAAAAGAAGGGGTATTTTTTTTATCCAAAGGCTATGTAAAATCTTATTTTTAAAATTTTTTCAATAGGTTTTATTTAAATAATTAATTCAGAATTTTTGCCTAGTTTTATTAGAATGAGCTCTGTTACGTTATTAAATTAATCGTGCTTATCATTTTTAATTTCTTACTTATATCAAAACATCGTTATTGTTACTAATTCTTCGATGACTGATGATATAAAAAATCCAATATTTACTCCAACACGGAAAAAGATTCGAAGTAATAATCTTGTTGAGAAAAGCCCAAGCAACCAAAAATATGCTCAGTATTTGCCGTAGGCATGTGGCATGGCCACTGGCAAATCGAGAGAGAGAGAGAGCTGTTTGGGAGCCTTTGTTACAAACAAGAAAAAATGCCTTGCCTGCCTGCTTTCCATTCGTCAGTGTTGTGCAGGATATTTCTACCGTACTTTCTATTCTTAAACTATTTGTCAGAATATTGTCCCGAATATAATATAGAGAGACAGAAGAATTGGTCGTAAAATTATTATAACCGCCTTTGTGGTTTGTCTGCCAATTAATTTCTTTGGTTATCCACACGATGGTGATACTGAATATGAGCATCATGAGGATGAGAAACCAGCCTTAGTTTGTGAATAATCAAAATGCTGGTTTTATTTTTAATGAAGGGCCCATTATTAAGTTTTTGAAGTAAGTTACGGTGTCGGATAAAGCTTACCGACCTCTGAATTTTTCCTCCCATACCCCCAAGTCTCAAATCAATTGCAATCAATTCACTTCTAAAACGAGAACTCATGTTCAGGCTTCGTTGATTAAGGGATATATGAGTATTTTTTTTATCTGAGGAGTTTCCACGTAAAACTACCACTACCAGCTTTGATAGCAATTTTATTACTATCTTGGGGAATATTAATGGCGTATTTGAGAATATTTTTTAAGATTTTTAAAGTTAGATTTTTAAGGTAAGATGCAACAAATTCTTCCTTATTTATAAGATAAATACATTTATAGTGAAACAAAAATCATTGTTTAGAAAAATCTAAAAAAACACCCTTTTATAGTTAATCGAACTAGTTTGTAGCTTAATTTTTTATTCACCAAATCTGAAATTAGTCGCCAAATCTGGAAATGGGATCTGAAATGAGTCGCCAGATGCAGGGAGATATCTGAAAAAGGGATATCGTTAATCAGGATCATCATAATCAGGACAATGTAAACAAATTTGTAAAATCCTTGTAATGTCATCGGTCCTGGACCAGTGAGCAAAATTTCGAATTAATCTGTCCTTTTAAAGTGGGTAAAAATGGAGTACAAAGATTCCATTACATACAAGTGAAGCTTATAAAAGGGTGTTAAAAAGACCTTCTGGAGACCTTTGAAAGTATTCAAGTAACATTTTGGGGAATGGATCTCACTTCTAAAGTAAGTAAGTTCTGAAATTCGATTGGAAAGGTTGTTTTTTTTAACCCCTTTCCCGACATTTCCCAAGATGAGCTCAGTCAGGCGAAATGTACCATCCTGGCCCCTACCGAATGTAGCTCTTGTATTGTGAAAATTTACAATGCACACTCAGTCTTTCTCTAAGTATTCCACATGTGCTTTTTATGGTTTGGAACGCTTTTGCTGACTTTTCTAGATGCTAGATATCACTAAAAGAAAAGAGAATTCTCTATTTCTTGGATATAGCACTGTGGAATTCACGTGTGTTGTACACAAAATCGGGTGTGAAAAGAAGTCATTTTTAATATAGAATGATGGTAATACAGAAAATAATTGAGAAGTACCATCGGTGGAATTTTCTATAAAAAGAGCAGTCTCCTTCTGCGGAGGACCTCCTTTCACGCTTATCTGAAAGACGCTTTGTTAAATACATTCTCCCAACAGAGCAAAACCCCAATCCAATACGACAGTATATTATTCACGGCTCAAAGAGAGAGAGAGAGAGTACAGATAATAATGTAAGAAGAGGAACAAGATTCTACTGTCCATATTGGGGTATTGGGTTATGTGGAGTACCATGTTCCTGAATTCCTCATACACAATCAAATTTTGATTAATAATTTCATTATCTTTTATTTAAATGCGAAATATGTGAATGAAATATGCAATTCTAGGTAAAAGTTAGATATTCTAAGCTTTATATTTATAGTTAGTGAAAATTGACTCCAAAATCGAATTATCTCTGCCATACAAAAACCAACTTTACATGTCAAATTACTCATTTATTTAAATAGTTTTTACATTATTTCTTAGGAAATTATGTATGCGAATGGGACTATCCTGTTTTAAAAGATATGTATGTTTGAAAATAGGCATAAACATTATAATTTTTTGATCCATAATTTAGAAATAAATTTAACCTGGAAGGGGTTAGTCTTTGGTGATTGTCAAACTATGAAACAACTATCAGTTTCTATTATATTGGTCATATTTATAGGTTATGTTATAGCACTTACTAAGGTAGGTTGCTTACGGTTCTATAGTGGTTGTAAATTAGCCTCATAGAGAGCTATATTTCATGAAAAAAATGTATTTTAACCACAGTACGGGTAGCATTTAATTATAGTTCTAATTTCATTACGTTAGTGCCTAAAATGCCACTCATCCGGTATAATGGTTAGTGACGCTGACTGCTGTGTCGTAGGGCCTAGGTTCGAATTCCGAAGAAAGAATGGATGTTTGTAAATGTATAGTGACTTTTAAGTCTAATGGTTTTAGTACGTGTTTTTTTTCGTCTCTTCCTGCAATACATTTAAGAATATTTAATTTTTTCCCCACTTTTAAATGCAAGATGCTCTGCAGGTTTAGTTCTTTGAATTTTCGATACAGACAACTGAGATATTTAGGAAGTTTCTCACAGGTAAGCTACTGATTATATAGTTTGAAGTTTGAATGATAATTGTTGATGGGTTTATCAGATAGAGAGAAAGACTTTAAAGGTGTAAAAAATAATTTTTAATCCTTTGCAAAAAATTGACAAAAAATAATCATCTTTACTTAATTTTACTTAAATAAATATCCACTCTATAAAAGAATACATAAGCTGCAAACAGGCTAAATTTTCGTAAAAAACCGATGGCTTAAACACAGTTTCTAGGATATGCCTAGAATAAGTCTAAAAGGGAAAATATTTAATTTTATTTTGACGAATGTATATTGCAGAAAGTTTGAAATTCAAATTAAGAAAAATCTTTGCTCAACATGATGAATTGTCAATAAAATTACTTCTAAATATTTCAAAAGCAATTTTGTATAAATAAAGAATTCATAGTCTTTTACTATTTGAGCAAAATTTTTTAACTTGTTGTTTGAAGTAATGTTTGTTAAAATTTTTAATATTGTACATGAATTATATATAAATCTAAAAGATCTTATTTTTGTAGAATTTTGCTTGAATTTCAATAACTTTCATTCTATTAAGTAAATGTACATAATAAATCTATACTCCATTGATTTAAAAATTCATTGTTGAACAAAATCATTAGATGTTAGCTTTTCATTTAAACTTACTTTCATCAGTGTAAGACGAGAATTTTCTCAAACACCGCTGAATCAAATAGAACTCAACCGGAAAACATTAATTTCTAAAGCTTCTGTAAACACAACAAGAGACGTACTCATCACCAGACTGATTTCTACATAGTTTATACAACGAGACTGTATATGAGATTCTATAATATATAGAATAGTCTTAATGTAACACTGATAACCCCCAAATATTAATATGCCATTGCTTTATAGGGTTACATTGCAAAGGAAAGATCTGTATGTAGCTGTGTGTAAAGTGGCATCAAACTTGTAAGAAGAAATCTGGGCTGATAATGGTCATCTTGTTTAATGTATGTATTAATTAAAATTTATTAATTTATCGTAAAGAGTTAATATATATATATATATGTTACTATGTATGTCTGAACTCTGGAGAATGTCAATATATACCAAATACCTCGGTGAAAGACCAAATGTTTTATTATATTCTTATATACACTCATGTCCATAAATTAAGGATAATGAAGTTCAGGCAAAGAAAGAGACAGAAGCAAAACAAATTTGACTTATTTGTAAAGTCTATTTATAAAACAAAAGGTAAAGAGCAAAAAGGATGCTATATAATTGACATAATTAATAAAAATTGCGATTTTTACTCCCTGGAGCAAATTTCAAAAAGAACCTATTTACAAAAAACAGTATAGCATGGTTAGTATTATGGTTAATATGGAGTATGTCTCCCGGACTTACAATGCCTACGCATGCTGAGTATCAAATTATCAATCTGATCTTTACTTTACTTTACTTACTCGGGAGAATCAAGCCCACCCAAGGGGTTTCGAGCTGTGAATCGACCCTCCGAGATGTAACTTTATTAAGGTAAACAAAAAAGTGTACAAAGTGGTCCCGAAGGAGGGACCCTCCCCACAAAATTCTTGAGAAAAGGGGGGGGAATACAGATGGAAAGCTTTACAATTTTGTATAACATTGCAAATACAAAAAAAACACACACACACAAACACAACACAAACACCGACGCTGTCTAACTAATGAGACAGGAAAGACATGAAAAAAGTAATAAGAGAAGCGGGGAAACCCCTCCTAAAAGGGAGTTCGAGAAAGGGGAAGAAAAAGATAGCGGAGGTCCAGACATTTTTTTTTTGTTATATTTTGGAAAGAGCAATAATGGCCGGTTCAGGAGCGGCAGCAGAGTGGGATCCTGGAAGACGTCCCAAAAGACGCAGGGGGTGCCAAAGGGGAGGCACCATATCCAATGACCTCCCCTCTCCAAAAGCTTTGCACCCTAAGGCAATGAAAACAACAGACAGGGAATGCAAACCAGTCATTCAAAAAAGAAGAAAGGGGGAGGGGAGGGAGACATTGGCCAAATGACGAGATCCAGCAAATGGTCGGAGGAAAACCAAATTAATTTTTTGAAAAAAAAAATGAAAAATGAAAAGGAATAGCAAGAGGAAGGCCAAGAAACAGGAAAAAGGAGGGCTTAAGATAGCCTATCACAAATGGAATTTGAAATCACAAAGCAAGAAATTAATTTATTGTGGATAGTGCGATTATTAGTAACAGAGTTAACCCAAGGAGAAAGATCATTTGGATTGCGATTAACAAGATGATGATCGGCAGTGAAGGGACAGTGGAAAACGTAATGGTCGGCGTCCCGGGCGACCCACAAATGCAATTTGGAGAGGAAAGAAGATTGAACCTGTGCACTGATCTTGGGGAATATTACACCACTCCATCAAGCAATGCCCTCCGAAGTTCCGGTAGACAGGTGGGAGGGGGTTGACGGGCTGCAATTCGTCGGCCAAGCATATCCTACACATGCTCTATTGGATTCAAGTCCGGTGAGTATCCTGGCCAATCCATACGGGTGATATCCTCCGATTGAAGGCATTCGTCTACAATGTTTGCACGGTGAGGACGGGCGTTGTCATCCATAAACAGAAATTCAGCACCCATGGCGCCCCGAAACAAAGTACATGTTGTTCCAGAATGATATCCCGATAGATGTGGCCCTTCGTCGTTACACTCTGAACATGCAGGTCAGTTCTGGAACCAAGAATAATTCCTCCCCAAACGAGACATCTTGCACCACCGTATCGGTGTCATTCAATGGTGTTCTCTTGGAGATAACGGGTACCTAGCGCTCTCCATATGAAAGTCCGGCGAGAATCAGACTGCAAACTAAACCTGGACTCGTCGGAAAACATCACACAAGACCACTGCGGTGTCCACAATGCATGCTCTCTACTCCAGATTAATCGCAGGCGACAGTGAGTTGCGGTAAGGGGAACACATCTGACAGGCCTACGAGCATATATACTAATGTGCCCTAAGCGTTTGTACACGGTCTGCCTTGAAACTGTCATACCGGTAGCTGAAGAGAGCTGACGAGACAGGTCTGATGCTGTGTTCCGTCTGTTTCTTTTGGCAGTAACTGCCAAATACCGGTCCTCATTCGGCGTTGTAACTCGGGGATGACCTGTGCTGTAACATCTACTCACATTACCATCATCTTGGAATCGTTGCCAAAGCCTGGAGATGACACTCTGAGCGATTCCAAGTTCCTCGGCTGGGTACGTCCACATTCCAGTCACCCGATAATTCTACCACGTAAAAAATCATCCAAATTCTTCCTTTGTGCCATAACTATGCGGTTATTGCACTGAAAGGCTTTTAAAGCGCTTGTGAACAATTTTACTTCTTTGCCACCATTCCTTATATACCCCTCTCTTACACTCTCGTCATTGTGACGTACTATCCGCGCCATCTGGTATTTTCCTGTAATTTGCATATTCTTCTTCAAGATGTGTGTGATAATTCTACAGGGGAAATTTTTATTTTAGAATTTTTTTCTGTGTGATTCTGAATTATCCTTAATTTATGGTCATGAGTGTATATATATATATATATATATATATATATATATATATATCATTACTGAAATATAATCTTCAACTTCTTATCAGTTTCATTCTCACACTGAATCAAAATCTTATTAATGCCATGATTTTTGTTTCCTTATGAAATCAGTGCAAATATATGCATGATAAGAGAGCATATTTCATCAATGACAGTACAACCCAACCTTAGATTTTGTCTACCAGCGCAGCTCGAAAACTACACACACAAACATACATACAAATAAAAGCATCCTTGTAATAACTAATTGTGTGTTTTGAAATTAATTATGTGATATAAAGCCCTAGATAATCATTCTGTCTTTATCTGAACAGCATCTATAACTCTTTTCCTATGTTTGAGCAAAGTATTCCTATCACTAAATTCTTACAAAAATTTACTGTACTCAGCATTTGTAGGCGACAGACTATTACAAGTACGATAGATGAAAAACTTTTTTATTTTATTTCTAATGGGCTGCGGATTGGTGTTTTACCAATGCAGATATATTCCATTCCCCAGAAGCTGGTATCTTTTTTTACAGGCGAATTCTAATCCCCACAGGAAATGTTTTGCCGCCCAGTTTCTTCCAGAGTGGAAGAGAGTGGACCTGAGCTCTGACAATGTGAACCTGTACTAGGATTTAATTTACCGAGAGAAACCAAGCCAAACAGACACTCCAGGGATCTTTTACATGACGTATAATCATACGACATGGCCACTGTCGATTTTCTGCATCATGAAAATCCACCGACATTGGGCGAACCCGCAACCTTAGATACAAAGGACCAAAGACAAACCAACCACGCGACCCAGCGGGCGGGTAAAAAACGTAAGCATTTAAAAATATTTGCTACCTAAGTATTTTAAACTGATTCCTAAAATTTATATTAAGTGTAAATCAAGCGGAAACTAATTGCACGCATAATAATGCATGGATTGAGAAATGCATTGGTATAAAATAAAAATATTTGCAAAAGAATAATAGAAAAATTCATACTCGTAGCATTTAAGTAAAAAATAATAAATGTATCGCACAGCCCTATATATTTTCTTATGTAATTCGATTGAACATATTTATATTCTAAATTTACTATGTAAAATAAATTTGATTTCTATTGAGTGAAAATGGCTATTGGTCTATTTAATGCAAATACCTTTCTAAGAGTGTATTTATACATACATCGGTTACAACAAATTGAGCATTTAAAATCTAACATGCATATTTACAGGTATATATTTTTTGAAACAGAGTAAAAAAATCGTATGTAAACTGGAAAATTGAAATTATTGCTTAATGTGTATTTAATTATCTCTCAATCCTTTTATACATTCAATCATTATTCACTGCACAAAACTGAATGGACATAATTCTACCAAGTTATGTGTTAATTGAATCCAACAGTCTTGCTTTATATGAATCGACATCCGCACTGCTTAATTGCTTTATGTGTAGTGCAAATTCATTCAACACAGTATCACAAACAGGACAAACACAAGGCTTCAAAGCTTTTAGATCTAATTTCCTTTGCTTAGAAAGGCATCGTTATAGAGCATTACAACCATTTGCACCCCTAAAGGCTATTCCTACTTTCCCCAATCTAATTTGTATATCAATCAGCCGGGCACCATTTCAGTTCTAACGAGGATTGAACAGAGCCGTCTTACATATTACCAGTGCAATGGGAATTATTGTAGAATACCGTTACTTGATCATGAGCTAAACAGAAGCATCTCTACCGAGAGAGAGAGGCGATACATTCTTACATGATGGTGTAAGTTCCCAAAAGGCTTGTCACTGACGTAATATGTGATCATCAATCAGTCAGAGCATCTGTTTTGTTTTATTTTTTCATTCCCGTGAAGTTTGTTTTTCCCTTTATTTTTGACAATTTCCCACAATTTTTTTAAAAAAATGTTTGTTCCTCCGATAAAATGATAAGTGGAAAAAAGTTAATTGTTTTTGGTTACTTTTGAAGATGGAAGAAGTTGTGATATATATAATTTAATTATCTATATTCAAAACACAGAGATGGCGTAACGCAGTAGCTCCTTAAAATAATATATTTCAATAATTTTATTTTTAACTTAAGTATTATAAAGTTAACAAATACAAAAATAATCTTGATGTTACTCCTAAATTTTTAGTATTTAACTAAATTTACTTAGTTTATAGTGAATTATTCTAGTCACAATAGTTTTATATTTATTTCTATATGCTACAATACTGCCAGTAATATTAAAGCTTTGAATCTGTATTTGAATTCTGAATCTGGTAATAATTGGTTTATATTTTTCATTGATTCCTCGAGATTTATGCATTTTGTCATTCATACTTAGGTAAGTTATTTATTTCTTATAATGGGGATTTAAAAATAACCATTACTTTCAGTACGACTTCGCTCAGTAATATATACAGAAATGAAGACGGTTCACTAGCCACAAAACTGGTTAAGCCCCACTTTTATATAAAACTAAAATCTGCCATCAGTAAGCATTGCTTATAGTACTGTTGCATTTATACTTTTAAGTTTCCAATCAATATCTGTTTAAGGGGGTTCGGCACTTCCATAGGAGCCCATGTTAAAATTACGTAAGTTTATGTATCTTTTTTCTCAGAAACTACTTGCTTCTCGATGAAATTTTTACAGTAGGTTGTGTGTACTATCAATAAGACTTTAATGGAAGGTTTTGTCTTTTTACTAAAAATTAAAGTAATTATGATTTTTTTAAAATGTCCCAATTCCCCCTCCCCCTAAAATTTAGTTTACAAAAATGTTACCTAAAAAAGCTAAAAAAGTTTGCTAGATATATCTTATCCCCTCCACTAAAATAAGTAAACATGTTGAAAATATACTTACTGAAAATTTGAGGACCCTACATTAATTAGTTTCTGAGAAAAGGTATATAAAGGGAAAAATATTGCATTTTGAGAAAACAGGCTTTAAAGTTCAAATTTGTAATTTTTGATGATTTGCCTTTTTTAATACTTCCCAGAAGCATATGAAACATTTTCTTTGCCCTCTGCTTCTACAAAAGACTCTTCTCATTTTTTTTTTTTTTTCATTATTTCTAGCAATCTAGCCTTTTTTTTTGTATCTCAAGATGCTTTCGTTGAACTACACGGATCCTACGTGCTTCTAATTTTTTAAAGCATGACACACAATTACAACCTGGTTCAATACCACAATGTTTTAAAATGATTAATGTGTCTACATGGCCCATATTGAATTGTGCAATTGCCATATTTACCCCTAATTTTAGAGTTTTTAACTCCACATACGTAGATTTTGGAATGGCTAACCATATGGTATTATTGACTGATTCATTGGGGTTTTGAGCCTTTCCGTGTAGACATTTTTTTTAATAACGTAGCATCAGAGCGCTAAGTCTCTAAAAATTGGCTTAATTTCATTCATGAAGGAAGATGGCACATGGGTATGTTTTTTATGATCATAATGCTTTTCGTTAAATTCAGCTTTTGCTTTCTGAAACTTGCACCAGGAATTTGTACTCGAGGGACGCAATTCATGTTGAGGGCTTTCATTTGTAGACAAAAGATGGAAATAAACAGCCCAAATAGAAGTTTTCATGTTGTGTAAATCATATATATTGTTTCTAATGGCATACCAAAATATCACTGAATTTTTGAAATTAAAATGTCGATGAGTCGGTTGCGTCCACTTAGGCTTCTTCCATCATTTTTTTCCCCTCTGTTTCTTCTTTTGAGATCCAAAAGACGGGTACCCATACGCTTTTGGATATGCCCAATGCACCCTAATTTTTCCACTTGAATGTCATAAGGATTCAGGACAAGTATTGATGAAAAACCTCTTGAATCTCCATCGCCCAAATATTATGTGTAACGAATGCCATAATGAGCTTCTGATCTTTCAAATATCGCCGTTACACCTTTCACTTCCATGCCTCTACTTGTTCCACTATAGTTGGCAATACATGATGGTCCATGAATAGAATTAAATGCAGTTTTGCACCGACAATGCTTCGAAAACACTTCAAAGTCAATAACTTTTCCAGTATCGACACTCGTAGCTGTAACAATACCATTTAGGGACTGGTATCCTCTTTTCTGCCATGGACCATCTAAGGCAACAGCATTGTCTCGTCTACCTTCTATTCGTGTTGCCTCCTCAACAGAATTTCTCATTGATTTTTCACAGGTAAATTTAGAAGAGTCGAACAACAATTCTGTGTAAGTACGGAATTTTTCAGGTGGAGATGGCAAGTTCATAAGTCCATAGAATATTTCTGCAGCTGAACGACCTCTTCCAATAGATCTAAAAGCAAATATCAATCTGATATTTGAGTGGAAAAGTTTATTTTTATTCTTTAATTTAGTTGATGAATGGAAACCATGTTTTTTTGCTCAAAAACTACAGCAAAGTTCCATAGAATACACAATTCCAACTCTTTTAGAAACCTCCAATGAGGTGTAATGTCCACAGTTTTTACAAACAGAAAAATTCAATAAAGCTTTATTCAATAAATTTAATTCTATTAAAACAATTTTTTCATTACTTCCTTCCATATCTTGATATAAATTGTTGTTTGAAATAAGTTTTCGTTTTGAAGCACTTTGAATAACAGTTTCTGTGCTGTCTGATGTGATAGCTGGAACATTTTGAGTATTCAGTTTTTAAACGCTGACATTTTTAAGTATTTTTTTAGATCTCCCCATAATTTGTCGTTAGTAAATTACTAATAAATAATTTAATGTAAAACGTGGATTAAACAGAAAAAAAATCTGGATAAATAAATTCGAAAACACAATTAGCAAGTTCAAGCATGAATGATCCCATTTAACAACAAACCAAACGAAAAAAAATAACTTTTTTGAGTTGCCTTTTCCTTTCTTCAAAGAAAAATCGTTTTATTTATGTGTAATAAAAAGGTTATACTAATTGTAGACAAAACAAATCGCGCTGTCATCGAAAAATTAAGCATGATGAAAGACAGGTGCTTCTCGAGGAGCACCTGTCACGCGTCAAGGAAAGCGGCTTACTTCTAATTATTATATTTCCATATATCATATATCATTTTAAGCAAAAATGTTTGAACTTTTAAAAAATATAAAAAAAAGTCAAAATCGAGCATTTTTCAGAAATTTATGTGCCCCTTTGATTTCCTTACTTGTTTAGTGTTCAAAACATTTCTGTCTCTCTGGAAGAGATTAAAATACACGCACCGACAAATTAAATATTTAATCTCCAAAAAATGATTAATGACATCTAGGAAAATGGAAAAGAATGAGTCAAGAATTGATGTTGTATAATGATAAAAATTTTGAACAAAACATATATTATCAACCTAAAAGTTGTTTCCCATCTAGTATGGTGATTAGTGACGCTGAATCGATTCAAATCCCGAAAAAGTCATGAATGTTTGTAAATATAAAGTGCCCCTTCAGGGCATTGGAGTACTCTTGATAGTCGTCGAGCAGCAAGTAATTTCGTGAGTTTGGTGGAAGGCACAAACGACAGGCGTATATATAGCCTTTTGCCGTGATGAATTTAGCGTGTCTTGATCTGATGTTACTGTTGATCAAGTGGCATAAGTAACAACAACAACAACATCTAAATGTTATTTGGTTACTTAATTTAAACGTTGCGTATAGGAAACATAAAGCTTTCAGCGGTTAGAATTTTTAAATTTTGAATGACAACCAACATATCATTACCTAGTTTATTAAGCAAAATAATAGTATATTTCTAAACTAATATTTTCAAAATATATTTATGTTTTGGTGCTGATAAATATGTACAGTTTTTAAGAAACTAAAAATAAATTCTAAATTTTGCAGTCTATTGAGCGGAAAATTCAAAAACTTACTGGATGATGAATGATCCATGAATACTATGTGCATCGGAAGCATTGGGGTTTCATTTTTCAAAAATGGATAAGGCTATATCATGAATATAAGACATTGTGCTATCATTTAAAATCAGAAAATTCATTTCTTGCACATAGGGACAGGACAGGACATGCAAAAAATACTTATCTTTAGACTGGAGACTATGAATTTTTAAGTCATTTTCTTATCCCTGGTATAAACTTTTTTCATGTTACAAAAGCAATTTTTCCTAATATAATTCACAATTTATTGTCAATGTTCTTTATTTTGACACTTCATTCGGAAATAGATGCATGCATTTTGGAAGCAAAATGTTTCAATTTATTTTCGTCAAAATGTGATTTGAAATAAATGGATGATAGAAATATCTTTCAATATTTTGCATTAAGTTTTCGGCAACTCTTTAAGTTTTGATACTCTTTTCTCAATATCATTTCTAATAATACCAATCTTGTTTTAATTGTTGCCTTAAAAAAGCATTGTGCGTATTACTTAACATACTAATTATTGTTCCAAATTATACTTCTTATTTCTTAAAATTGGCTGTGTTTTTATCTATATATATAAAGGAGAGAAAAAAGCGACTGACTCACTGACTGACTGACTAATCACGATATCTCCAGAACTGTTCATGCTACAAAATTGAAATTTGGTAGACATGTTCCTTTCATGGATCAGCTAAGAACGGATTTTTTGCAAAATTTGAACCGCAAGGGGCGTTACGGGGGTTGAGGGACGTTATAAATAATTGTTTCCATTTTTAAACTACTCGACGCACAATCTTGAAATTGGGTAAGTAGATTTCTTTCATAGAGTAGAGATCCACTACAAAATGAGTTTGGTGAAAATAGACCCCCCCCCCAATTGATTTTGCGTGGGATTAAGCGGGGGAAATAGATAAACATTTCTGTTTTTAAGCTACTTAGACCTACCTGCTTGAAAATGGGTCCTAGAAGACCCTCAAGTGACGTTGCGGGGGCTCAAGGGGGGGGGGTATTGATAATAAAAATTTCGTTTTTGCTCTATTAGATTTAGATTTGAAATTTGGCTTCCATGTTTATTTTATGGAGTAGAGATCCACCTAAAATTGGTTTTGCGGAAATTCAATTGGTTATAGGGTTACGAAAGTGCAAACAGCATTCTATATTCACTTTTAGCGATTATTAGATAATATAAATTAGTAGTTCTGTCCTTTTTTTATCAAGAGGCAACAGTTACAGGTATAATTATATTTTTCAATACAATGGAATTCTTAATCCTAGGACTTAGATATCAATCATATTATATATTTTTTTTTATATAATCAAAAAGTTCATGATTTATCTAAATTTTACAATTATTTACTTTTTTTTTTTTATTATGATATTTATTAAAAACATCATGAAATACCCAACGAAGCGGGAGGGTAACGGCTAGTTATTTAATAAAGTACACCTGAGTAAAAAAATTATGATATTCTTAAATAATACTTTAAAAGCTTTTGGACGAAATCTGATTGATATATCGAAGTAAAAAAACTTATAATGTGAATACAGCCTAAATGAAATCTGAGCATGCTCAAAATCCTTACTTTGGATTAGTGTAGATGCTTAGAGATAAAAAAAAAAATATAAGCCGAGATATCATCTTCGCGCCACTTGATAGGCGTATAAAATCACCATGTCCATTAACTATGCCCTCGAATTGATACCGAAGTAGATCATTAGTAAAGTATATCGTTTCAGCAGTATTAAATATACCATACAATCAATCTTTAATATGTTTGCTGTTAGGAAAATTCTATAATTAAATATTATGATCAGGATTCAGAGTATTTGTTTAAACAGTATATTTTGCAAGATGTAAATATTGAGCAATAATTGACGAGTACCGAATGCTTGTAAAATAATATTTATTTTATCAAAAATAACTTTTTACAGTTTAAAATATCATAGTTTTAGTTTGATTCCTTAAGACGTTTTTTAATGAATGAAACATGCAATTCTAATGATTTATCTTTAGATGTCATCACCTCTTGTTAATTTAATTTTCGTTTTTCTTTTTCATTTTGATTTTTTTCCAAATAACAATTATTGACCATGTGCCATAACACAACGGGAAATCAGAGTTGTTGATAGATCAAGTCTCACAGCATTGAAATTTATTTCTATCCAACGTATGTGACTTATTCTCCATTTACAAACATCATCATTTGTGGCAACGGATTCTTCGGTTGCGCCAACTGTTACCCCCCGCCCCTACCTTTCTCGTTGTACACCGTTAAATCCGATTACAGTGA
Source organism: Trichonephila clavata (assembly GCA_019973975.1). Taxonomy (NCBI): domain Eukaryota; kingdom Metazoa; phylum Arthropoda; class Arachnida; order Araneae; family Nephilidae; genus Trichonephila; species Trichonephila clavata. Next base: position 58,450 of record BMAO01007612.1, on the reverse strand, counting down.
GAAAGAGTTCGATAAACTAGGAACTCTTACCATATGCCACAGTGTCCTGCAATAGGGAGTTAAGGTACTTGGTGAAATTTCATTTGCTAAACAAACCTCCCTGAGAGTAATTTGTGGCACATGTGCAGCGTAACAATTCATAGAGGACATCAGCATCTGTTCAATCAATGGTTTATAGAAAATGTTTTCACTAAAAATATTCACACCACAAATTAAATGGCTGGTACCTTTTAGAACAAGAATTTCATTCGAGCATTCTCCATACGCTCTCTCCCACACAATGTTTATACATACACTGAACTCTACACACACACTAGCGTCCTCTCGCGACAAATATTCAGTTGTTATTGTGGGCGTCACACACAAGAATTATTTGTTCAACACTGAACAGCATCCGTTTTGCTGTCATTATTTATTTGCTACTTCGGATTTACATTTCAACATAAAAACATGCTTCTGCTGTGGTATGTCATACTATAAATAACTTTCAAACTTTCTGAGAGGTTGCTATCAGCTTAACTGAGTGACTGCTAAACCTTAAAGAATCTTTGAGGCCATAGGAAGGAGCTCCCCATCATTTCTCAAATAGCGAAACCCCTATAATGTTGTCTATTTAAAGTAGCAATTGGATAGAGTCTGGTAAAATATTACGCAAGACACAATGGGCAATTTTCTCTTTACTAAGCCATATGACAGGTTTAGTCCAATCAAGAATGGAACTATTACTTTATTAGTTCCTTTAATATGTGTCTGTGTGTGTGTAAGGATAGAACTTTGGAATAAAATTATTCAATTGTTTTGAATTTATGATAGGTTTTTTTTGTATTTATACTCATCCCTTCATATATTTTTATTCTAATAACACAATTCTTTTATAGTGTATCGATTTTTGAAATTCACATTGCACTTTATATACTAATGATAGCAATCAAACATGAACTAAAGGAACTAACATTTTGCTTTATATAAATATTTTTTTTTAAAAAAATTCCATTAACGCGCATACAAAAATGCAAAAATTCAGCACACAATGAAACTAAAAATTCTCGACTTCCAAAAAAATTATCATTACAATCAATTTTTAAAAAAAAAAATTGTTTAGAACAATCAATGAATAATTTTTTGCTTATGATATTTAACTTATTGAAGCTAAAAAAACTTAAGCTGCTAATTAATTTTTTTTCACAGATCTTAATAAAAAGAATTTAAAAGGAAAAAAAACAATTTTCATTATAGAAGATTATTTATTTTTTATTTTTGAGGAAGTTAAGTTTGTTGATACTAAATGTGTTTTATTTTAACTGTTGTTTTTCACCGATCATCACAATGAATGTACTTGTATTTTATCCATATATTATCCAACAGTTTTTAGAGTTCTGTGTCTTAGTTGTGTGTTTTTACATGTTTCATAAATCATTATTCATTGAAGATTTATGTTAATCTTCAAAGACAAAACTTTATCGATGTGTGAAGCATCAAATATGAAGGATCACTTTCTTCCCTATTTGTCTTTGTTTCTTATTTTTAAAAATTCAATTGTGTTAAAATAACTTTGCTATCAAACTCTTTATATCTTTTAAATTTATGTGCATAAATTTTAAAAAATAAATCCTTTCCTTTCTTTTTCTGTACTACAGAAATAAAGATACCTTTTTTATTTAAAGACTTTTAATCAGTATATAATATGCATCAAATATATATCTTATAAATTATTTTTTTTGTTAATATTCTATAACAATTTTCTTTTCTTATTCAGTGTCTGTCACAAAAAATCGTCACACTCATCGTAATTAAACAACTAATAATTTGTATGCTAAAAAATAAAATTATAAAAGATTTCATATTCTATCAATACCTTAAGGCAATAATTTTCTTCTGTTGGCATATTATTTTTCAAGCATTTATTGCGTCATCAGCAAAGGCACTAAAAAAATATAATTACATTTTACAGATTTAGAGATGATAAGGAATTGGTATGTAGTATTTAATAATAAAATTGTACTCTTTCTTTCTTTATGTGACAAACTAGATATTTTTCTAAATTTCATGATAATTTAAACTTAATGTTCCCATTAAAAAATTTATTTCATACATCTCTAAAGATGTTTGTTACATTAACAGACACATTTGAAGTCATTTTAAAATAGCAACAAATTTCATCAAACGAAAAAAAAAGGAAAAACTTAAAAATGTCTGGATTTCAAATAAATTTTCCAAGAATTAATTTAATCAATAAAGTCTTTTTAAAAGCAGCTCCTTAATATAAAGAGACTTGAAATATACGGAGGAGACACCATATACAATAAAAATTACTTTTATTTTGAGAAAAGTTTCTCACTGACTTAATTTGCTTGGTTCCCTGCGGCAAGTAATCCGAATAACAATCATTGAAAAATCACAAGGAAACTACCTGGTTAACAATTCAAGCTTTTTCAAGCATTTGCATGTAAAGTGATATTTGGATTAATCTTAACAATGTTAAAAAGAAAGGAAAATATTATCAAAATAAAAAAATTTGAAAAAAATTGAAAATATAAATTGAAGTATATAACGAGTTATATATATGTGTGTGTGTATAATTTTTCTATAATACCTAATAAAGTAGCATCAGTTGGTAACTTTTTGACGATCTGGTAATAGTCATATGTTGCTTTTTTATTTAAGAAGCACGTATAAGCATTGGGTTTTGTTGATGATCGGATTACATATTTTGATTCATTTTATGAATGTCATTTCTTTTAAATATTTTGTATACTTTTGTAGAGTATTCTTATAATATTTTAATATTTTTCACTTGTGACCATGCAAAAAAGAAAAAAAAAACTACTCCTTCTCTTATTTTTAATTTTAATACATCTGTATTATTGTTCTTTTGGAAAGTTCCATATTAATTTACCAGATTTCAGAGACGGAAGGCTGGTAGAGGAAACTTTTTAATCCGCATATTCGTTCCTGAATCGAAATGGTATCTTTACATTTGTCATGCACTCTGTAAATGGAGTTTTTTCCTTTAGTGTGCATTTTCTTTAAATAAATTAGTCACTTAACATCCATTTTATGTAGATTTGATGTACCTAGTGGTCCCATAAGATGTGATACAATTGTAAAGGAGTTAAAATAAAAAATAAATAATCTTTGTAATCAAATTCAAAGCTATATCTTCTTTCATTTTATGTTTGAACTTAACATATTGCCCTTTTTAGGCAAAATGATTGCCTTTTGACTCCTCACAGACTTTAAGTCACTTTTGCCAATCATTCATCATGTCATGCACTACCTCCTAGCTCTTTTCTATCGCTGCTTTCCTTCAAGAAAGTTTAAAACTGCTTTAATTGGGATGCTTTTTTTGGTTCACCTTTGCCACCAACACTGGCTAAAATTTATAGTGGAGTGAATTTAAATCTGGACTTCTAGAAGGCCATCTTTCTGTGTTCTATGAAGTTAGGCATATTAGGCATATAGAGCCTTATGAGTAGGCCTTATGAGTAGATGCAGAGTCCTGTTGAAAAGCCTAATCAGTTCTATTGAATAGACTTATGTTCAGAGTCTTCAAAATTGGTTCCACGATAGTGTCTAAACCTTTGCCATGGTGTTCAACTTTTTCTTGCAAAAGCACATTACAGTTTAGATGTATATAAGTCTTATTTAAAAATATTTATAAATAAGGAACTTTTTTGTAGAGTATATTTATATAATATATATGTGTGTTTATACGTCGCTTACGTACTATCACAATACTGCCAACGTTCAAGATAACTCGCCAAGTTGACAACCCTGATTTCCCATGTGTCGTATGCGCTGAATTTGCAACCATATGCTTCTTTTCATATAATGTTGCCAATACCGTTGCGATAGTACGAATGTGCCGTTTATATAGCTTACATAACGCCGTATACTTTGTAAGGCTAGGAAAATTATGCCCTGAGAGCCATTTACCTTTCAAAAAAATCTCTAAGCAAACAAAATGACAGGGTTCGTATTTTTTCACAATTAAGGATCTTATTTTCTCATAATCTCTTAGTTCTCCATTAATATAAACTAAAATATTGGCAACTTTCTCACCATTTAACTTCATTAAAATTTCGGGTTTTAATTCTTTTGGTGCATTTTTATGCTTAAATGCTCTTTCTTATGAATTAAAAAATAGTTCCCCTGTTTCCTTTCTCTTCTTAACCATATGAATAATTTTGGTTTCAATTATTTCCGATTGAGCTCCTCTACTCTCATTCACTCGTTAAAGTTGAGTGAAAGTGGTCTGCATGATAGTAATATTTAAATAAAGAAAATAAAATTTCACGACTAAAAGTGTGCATGAAATTTAAATTTTTTTACTTTAAAAAATAGCCTCACGAGTAAAAAAGTTTTCAATTTGAGGCAAAGCGAGTGTCACCGACACGAGTACGATTGCCAAATGAATCCAAGTAAAACCGATTCAGCGTAACGCAGCCAGACTTGACGCTTAATTTAAATTCCCTTTTCAGTAAAACACGCCTAATGAGTAAAAAATGAGAAATAGTTATGGAAGATGCATGATCTCATGTTTGTCATGCTAGAAATGTTTTCGTGTTTGACAAACTGAGCCTAAGACTCTCACATGATAACAATTACTTTCCAGTGAATAAATTGGAAATGATGAGAGTTTAATTACGATATATATTCTAATATAAATGTGACTTTCATTAATATTTTCTTGTCTAGGAAAATAACAGATTTCAAATGTAGAAAGAATATTCCTTTTAAGTTTATGCCAATTTTTTGAGAGACGAAAATTTTAAGAAAGTGAGAACTGGTTAGTTAATTTTATGCTGGTACTTATTTTTGTATAATTTCTAAAATAATTATGAATTAAAATGTTTATTTAATGCAGGGACTGATTTCATAAATACCGGTAGAAAATTTAACTATACCAAATTTCTGGGAAATGAATTAAATGATAAATGAAAAAAATATGAGTTAAATGTCGAAAGATCTATTTTTATTTTGTACAGTATTTTCTATAGGAAAAAAAAAATGTCTACTCTCTGAATATAAAAACTCATTAATAGTGGGGAAGGATTTTCTGCGAAATGGTCTATGATCAATTGTACCTTAAATGATGTTTGATAGACTTGCCTTGTCATTTCTCAATCGAGATTTCACAACAAACTTACGTTTTAAACTTTTTGAAATAAAAATTTTACCGGACTACTGTAGTAAAAATAATTGAAAGGTATTTGAAGTAGGGAGGTGATATTCCAGACAAGTTTTTGTCTATAATCCAGACACTGCCAGACACACTTATATGTAAGAGTGTGATGTTGATTGGTTGTGAAACCCATCGTTTTAGCGGGATTTTGATCTCTTGCGTGGCTTTCAAATGTATATTTGATGCGAATGGTCGTTAACTTGTCCAGACTTTATAAATAAAATTTTAAAAAATTAAATATTGTCTGAGAAAATAATTAAACTTTAAAAACAAATTCATAAATAAGTAAAGAGTTTGCAAAATGTCGTGATAAAATGCTGTAAAATATGGAAAGTTCAATTTTATTTTGGGAAGTATATAGGGTAACTGCACTTTCAAAAACGAATTAAAAATAAATAAACACAACATATAACCTGGGTAATTGTATGTCCCATACACAAATGATTAAACTTTCTGTTTTGTGAAAGTAAAACTAGATTTTGCAATATCCACGTTTTGCAACAATCTCGTTTCAAAATAGCTTCCCTGCAAGAACCAGCGCAAGTTGTAGCACGGTTAATTGTTTGCATGGAGTTTAAATCTGCAACGCATATGCAGCGATAATTTCAAACTACCTATAAACCAATCCCACTTTCAAAATTTATTTGCGACATAAAATATTTTTGATAATATGAACTATATTGTCAAAATAAATGTCTATCCGCCCTAGCTAAAGCTGAGATTTTACTTGTAGATACCCAATGTGTTATACGCGACAAATGGTCAGCGCACTGAAATCGAGAAATAAAACGTTGTAAAAAAAATTGACATTTCTTTTATGGAACATAAAAAACCATAAATTAATCTCTTTGCTTATTTGTAATTAAAATTTGAAAATGCAGCCATACTTTTCGGGCACCCAGCATTTTGTTCTAGAAATGTTTTCTTTCCGGTTACCACAGTGCTTCTCAAGCTTTCAGTGTTTGCGACCCAATTTTCAATCATAATTTCCCCATCACCCCCCCCCCTAAACAATAGCAATGCATTAAATGCAATAATAATGTACTTTGAAGCTAAAGCTACAATAAACGAAATGAATTTTGAACCATGCAAATTATCATGATACTTATTGAATTTTGTATATGTTACTTTCAAGTAATAGATATTAAGTAATATATATTTTAAGTAAGTTACTTTTTTAAGTAATATATATTATTAGTAAGTTAATTTTAAATAATATATATTTTAAGTAAGTTACTTGTAAGTAATATATATTTTAAGTAAGTTACTTGTGTAAGTAATAGATATTTTAAGTAAGTTACTTTCTTTAAATAATAAGTATTCTGAGTGTTTCTTTTCATTTCTAATTTTTAAATTGGAACAAACTGCAAAAAATAATGTTTAATCAAGCTATATATGTATTTTCTCAAACATCCATGCAGAGAAAAATAAATAAGAGTGCCAATTTCTAATATAATACCTTCCTTTGAAAAACTTTACTCTGCAAGACAAGCTCATGGGAGCTACTAGTAATTATTAAACTTGTTATTAATTTAATACTGATAAGTTAATTAGCAAGTACATTGTAATGTACTGCTACATTTATAAGTATAATATATCAGTGTAAATGTGTATTTTATTTTTTATTATGCCATAAGGTATTTTATTTTGATTTCTTCCAGTAAAATAATAACTTTTTACCAATTTTTTTTTCGATTTTTTATATGCTCGTCTCCTTTTACGTAGAATTATCACCCCCTCCCCCAGGGGAAACACTCTACAGTTTGAGAATTGCTGGTCTACCATTAAGACTCAAATTTCTTGTGCAGCTTAATGCAGAAATTAAGTTTAAAATTAGAAAAAATACTTATGTAGAGCTTTGATTTTCATTAAGAATTATCAAATCCGTCGTTGAATATTATTTTGAAGCTTTTGAACGAATACAGTTAAAAAAAGATACCTATTTTTATATTTCTTATAAAAATGAAATTTTTATATAGCCTGCATCAATTCAAAATTATAAGAATTTTGTTCAAATTCTTTAATTTTTGTATGGGATTTTTGGCCTTTATTAGGATTAGAATTACATCCTTACATTTGTCTAATTTCCAAATCTTATATTACTCATACTATTTAACGTTATATATAAATACTATTTAGTTTATTAATTTTTGAAGGCAAATGTAACAGTAATTAATTTGACAAAAATTAGAAATTATTTTTTATAATTTTTATTTGTGAATAAAATTTTTAAGTAAACTGAATTAGAATCTTCATAAAAGATCCTAACACATACTTAATCTAAATCTTCAATTTCGAGAGTGTCATCCATCCTCGTATTATGAAATGCATACATAATGCACGCAATCTATCACCTCAAACAATCCTTTCAACTCTCAAACTCTTCCCGTTGACAACTTCATTCAAATATACAATTCAGAGGAGACAGAGGACCCACTTTCTCAAAATGCGCTGAATCAACAAGGCTTCAATCAGGAAGCATTCATTTCTGAAGCCTCAGTCCATGCTGCAAGTGAAACATTCATCGCCGGACCAATTTCAACATAATTTGCGCACGACGGAATATGAGAGGCAGCTTATGAGTTGTTAGAATTGAGTGTAGGTTCTCGTTACACACAATGTTATGATTGCCTTCAGCTATTAATATGTCACTGTTTCAGAGGATCAGAAAGCATAGAGGTGACCATTTTAAGAATCCGTCTCATTTGTAAATGGAAAAGTGGTTTGGAATGATGCACCTTTGGGGGGATATTAATTAATAATCAATTATTTTGATAATATTAAGCAAATAAAAGCTCGAGATACAATAGATGGGCTGACGGATTGTTCTTATAATGATTTTACTCAGTGTGAACACATTGATGGTTGATTTAATTTTTTTGTTATGATGTTCAAGATCATTAATTTATTATTTCAAAAATTTAAAACAAATATTCATTTTTGTTTTAAATATTTTATTTTAAATAAAAATGAATGTATAAATAAGTTAGAATAAATAAGTAATTTTAACTTGTGATAACGGTTGGTTCCCTCTTACCTCGGAACCCTCTTGTCTACCTATACACCCGGCTAGATGTGTGGGAGGAACAGAATAATCCACAGACATTATTTCAGTCTAATCAATTTATTAGTATCAATGATCAATCAGATGCAAAACAATTGTAATTAAGGTAGCTGATATATAGTAGAGCGCGGAGGTAAGATTCTATAACACGGGGATAATACTACGGACCCTCAACTGAATCTAAGATAGCTTAAATACGCTCAAATATAACTACGTCGCACACTAATAAACTAGCTTCTAATTAATCAAATGTGCAGTACCTGAACCTTTCATGCATTGGATCCTACACTGGAATCTTGCAGACACTCTCTTCGGCTTGATCAAATGACATTGGCTCCACGCTCTGTAATCTTAACTAATTACACACCTTTTCTATTTTCAACTAACAACTAATTCTCAAACTTTGTGTTAACTCCTACTTGCACACATCCAACGTATCAACGTCAGCTTGTCAACAACAACGTGTCAACAACTCCTGCCAACTCGCGAAAACAGAATTTATATAATATACCTCATTTACATAACCACGTTTCCATACTTCATGAAGGTTGGTTGAAATAAATATTTACCTTAAAGATATAAGAAGGGATTAGTGGAACTGCGTATAGATCAGTCACAAACTGGTGCTTCGATTATGGACAAAGTTATTTAAACGTAAAAGCACTCTACGCAAATCGAGAACTATTGACGAAGAACCTCGTAACTTTGACTAAGTGACGACAGTCAATTCTTTGACAGTTCAAGTGACGAAAATGACACCAAAGCTGGCACGCTTTCTCTCAACTGGCACTCCACGCCAACGGGAGGACATTGGGCCATGGTAGATTTAACGTGCTTCAGTCTATTTCCCAGCGAAAATAGGGTTTGAACTTGTAACTTGACAAAGATGGCCACAAGATCGTGACCATGACAAATTGGATACGGTGGTCTCATACACAAAGTCAATATCCGGCTCCTATTAATTTGTGGTGCAGAAGCTAGGAGGAGGAAAACTAAACCTGATCACTTGAGCGTGGCTTAAATTTATTATGATTTCAATTGCAAATAACTTCGTGTAGTACTTAAACGTTGAAAACTCAAGTTAAAAGAAACACTCATGTGTTATAGCATAGATTAGAATATTTGAGGTATTATAAAATTCCAAGTTTTCCTCGCTTTTTTTAACCTTTAGGCCATTACAAAAGCTCTGAGCGCCTTCATCTTAATATATCCCTCAACGTTTCGGACACTTTGCATGCGTCTATCTGTATTTTGCATTGTTTCGAACGTTACAAACGCGTGCATCACGTTCTAAAGTAGTTGTTTCTTTTACTAATGGATGTTTGCACTAGACTGAATGATAAATATTAGAACACAATCCGTACCTCATTATACTTGTGAAAGGGCGTCAGTTTCAAGTTTTTAAAAGCTGAGGTGAGTGAGATGTCAAGTGATAAGAGTAAATATACATAAGCATTGTTAAAAAAACGTTTTATGTTTTGATTCTCATTATTTTGATTAATTTATTATCTATTATATATTATTGTTTATTATTTATGACTTATTATTTTGGTTATTTGATTGGGGTTAAATGACAACAACTATACTAAACTCACGTTTCTGAAGAAGAAAAAAAACTTCTTCCAATACGACATTTTTTTTTTTTAAAAAAAAAGCCCGCCTTAGGAGAAACAAAAACAACAACAAAAAAACGTTCAAAGATGTAGGAAGATCTAAACTCACCGGAGTAAGGGTTAAACAAATGCACCCAAGAGCACGGATTGAAGAGCACTTATTTGGTTTTAGAAATGTTATTCAAGATAAATGGCAGATTTCAGTTGTAAAAGAATCTGATGATAAATTAAATGGAGTAATTTATAATGATTATTCTTCAAACAAATCATTGTCACCGTAGTTATAAATAAGCGATAATTTAATGCTTAAAACCCTTCTTATTAAAATTAAATCAATAAAACGTATGCTTAATTAAGTAATAGAAATGATATGATCACACTTTCAAGCAACATAAACACATTACGGAAATTTCACAATAGTCTTTTGTGTTAATATGTGGTACTGACACTAACAATAATTAAAACCAAACAACCATCGGTGCACAGCAGTACTTATACTAAGGAGCCATGCATATCACGGATGGGTACGAATAAACTTTTAAATATATAAAACTAAGTGCCACTTTATTAAGAGAGTGTTTCAAATGAAACATTCATATCTTTAATTAAGGAAATTGTGTTATGCATTAACAAAGTATAAATAAGTATTTATTTCCTATTTGAAACAGAGTGAATTTAAATTAATCCATTTCTAGTATCTCAGAATGAAGGATTAAGAATTTTGAAAATACATACATATTTAAGAGTTTATAAAAATAAATTAGGTTTAAAATAAATGAATTTATTTTCTGTACACACATTTTGTAAGTGTTTATTTGTTTTGATAAATTTATATTCTGTAAATATTGTTGTTTCGCTAATTAAGCTCAAAGAATATGTATACTATACATATTTACTTAAGTCCAACTTGAAAACTAAACTCAAGTGAGTTTATCAGGAGAACATTTTTATGAATAAGAAAAATGTTTGCTACAAATTGAAAAGACTTTCATACAATGTTTAATGACGGCACGTACATTTAATTAAAATGCACTTTATTTCCTTTAAAGTTAATTATTATATATCTGAACAGTTACAAAAGAGTAACAATTTATTTAATTTTTTTCTTATTATCGTATCTAAATAAATCAACCTCACTAATAAAATTAACTATTATAAATAATAGTAACTACTTAAACTAACTATTAAAATAAAGCTTTTATAAGAAATTAATTTCCTATGTAAGTTAAATTTTAACATAATATTAAATGGCAGACAAAAATACAATGAAAATTAAGAAAATCAAAATATTTTTTTATGAATAACTCTTCGGAAGACAATAATGAGCTTTAATTTACTATACATTATTGAGACATTTTATGAATATAAAATCCATGATAAACATAACTAAAGATTTGTAAGACGAATAAATGGCATATTCTTCTGATAATGCTCTTAGAAAACACACTGCAAAGCCAACAAACATAATTTTCTGAAAAAAATGGAAATGTAACTAGTTTTTTCTAATTATCTAATTTTAATTTTTATGAGTGTTTTTAATATATTGTCATAAATAACTAACTAAAAATTTGTTGGAAAATAATATCCTAACACCAAGAAGAAATTAGATGGCTAATGTTATTTGTTTTCTGTTAATCACTTATTTTTTCAAGAATGAATTAAAAATTAAATAAAAATAAATAATTAATAAATTTTTTTAAAAAAAATTCTTGATTCCAATTCAACCAACAACACCTAAACCATAAGAAAAATAAAACTCACAAGTTTGCATCACATATTTAAAGCAAAAGTCATTCGCATGTTCACAGTGGTACAACTAGCGCTCTCCTTACTTGCCTTAAGTAAAATTTGAGTTGACGTCACTTTTCAGGTGTGCAAACAAGCCTGCGAATTCTGTTAAAATAACTCAACTCATCATCACGTTATCTCTGGAATTATTAGACCTTCCTTCCTCAGTGGTTCGACAGCCCAGGGTGGGCCTTGGCCTTCTCAAGAAGCTTTTTCCAGGCTAGCCTTCTTCCTGCCAGTGTTCTCCAGTCTTATTCTAGGTCATCAATCCATCTAAGATTAGGCCTGCCCTTCCTTCGTGTGTCAATTGAATTATTAGGCCTATAAACTTTAAATTCGGTCAGCCTGTTTCTTTTATTGAGTAGACATCCCTAAAATACGGAGTTCGCGAATGTCAGCCTTTCAAAGAGGTTTAAAGAGGAGTTATAAGCAAACGGTCTAATATTAAAGGGAACATGGTACGGTTTACGCAAAAACTTTAATTTAAGGATTTTCGAAATTTTTTTGGTTGCCTTTTATGTGTATGTCTGATGTAAAACAGATTTTGTGCTCAAAGTTTCATAAAAAACTAGTCATTTAATTTTTTAAGGAAAAAACTTAAAATTTGTGAAGTGATTTTAAAATGCTACTCCTCTACAAAAATGTACGTACATGTATAAAATTTGAGTTGCAAGTATGTCAAACTATGTATAACAAAAGTTGGTATGGGTTTTGCGATAACATGATTGGTATTTGTACAATACTTCTTTTTAAGGATGCTTATTGAAAATACCTTAAAAAATGCATAAATTCTGAGTTCAATTATTTTTAAAAAAATAAGCATTGCTTTGATTCAAAAATACATACCAATTTTTGTTACATGTACTATTAGCAATAGGTAAAAAAAATTCAAAGCATCAGACATAATAGAAAAAAAGCCTTAGCATTTTAAATGAAGTCGAACTAGTTATTTTATCTTTCTGAGATAAGTAAATTTAAAGTTTTGATTTGTCATAGGGATGTGAAAAAACGAAAGTAAAAGCTATTATAATTCAGCTTTTTCTAAGTTTGGAGCTTTTAAATTTTGTGAGGTTATAGAACTGTATAAAAAGAATAAGTTAGGCTAAAAAATTAAATTTGTTTTTTGACCGATTTTTGTCAATTGAATCGTACTGTGTCCCCTCAATCTATTAGGCTTACAGACTTGAGATTTGGAAATCATGTTTCTTTCGTTGAGTAACGATCCAATTAAGACGGATTTTTGAAGACGGGGTAATTAAATGAAAGCGAAACTGATGAGTCCTGTTAATTTTCCTCGTTTAATATACTTTTTTCTTATAAAATTTTCATAAACAAAATCACAGTTTCAATAATGATTCATTGGAATTAAATGCAATGTTAATTACCTGTACATTTTTGAGTAATACTTGGGGCACCTCTTACATTTTTTTCGTTGGTTCTGATTTAGAAGAAAAATATTCATTTACATCATTATTTATGATAAATTATATTAATATATGCCTGATCTTTGCTAAATATGCTATTTCAATGAAAGTTCATTTAAAGGGTATGCAAATTAAAGTAGAAATAATATTTTGTTTCAAAATATTTAAAATTTATAGTTAAAGGATTAAAATTTTCTTTTTTAAGGTGTACCAATTGAGTATATTTTATCAAATTAACGAATGTATTGAAAAATATATCGATTATTAGACAAGCAATTGACTGAATCTAAAGTATGGCTGGAAATTTTCATATCTCCAGTACAGATTCATTAGTAAAATGTTTTAAGAATAATTAATATGAACAATGAACTTTTCAACAATTCGCATAATTGTATTCTCGATATATAATAAGCGAAATTTTTTTCCTAAAAATGTAAATGCTTATTGCGTGTATTCTCAATTTAACTACTCAGATTATGCATTGATATTTTAATAACATGAAGCATGTAACAGGTATTGCTAAATCAATATTTGGTATCGAACGAAGATTTAGCAGGAAGAAATTTCCCTACACAAACCTCATGTTTCACATGCAAATCTCTATATAATATACATAATTATTACATGTTGATTAGTTTGCAAAGTGACACTTTTTAACTAATTATGATGAATTCTAATGAAGGGTGTATTATCTAATTAAATAATAATATGTAATAGTATATATAAAAGACATACATCATTATTTGAGCGTTTCGAATCCAATGTAAATTAAATGTATGATAAACATAACAAATCTCCAAAATCTCTCAAAATATTTACCTTTAATTTTCCTTATTTACAAAAACTGGGTACTGCATCTAATCTTTAATCTATTTGAACACCTGAAATCTATTCCTACTTTCCCTAATCTAATTTATGTATCAATCAGTTTGGCGCAAATTTATTATTGGCGAGAAATGGACGGTTCGCACGATACATTCTTTTAACAAAACAAAAAAAATACTGTTACATGATTCTGAACTAGACAGGAGTATTGCTGCTGTACGAAGATACATTCTTACATGATGGCGTAAGCTCCCAAAAGAGATGTCGAAGGCGTAACATGTGATCATCAATCAACTAGGGCATCTCTTTCCTTTTTTTATTTTATTCCTCTTCTGCGAAATTTATTTCTCTTTACTTTTGACGATTGCTCACCATTTTTTTTTTCGATGGTAAAAGGGGGAAAAAGATAAACATTTTGTGTTACTTTTCAGCAGTTTTTGGTGTTAAGCGCTGCTGTTATATTTATATGGCATGCCGCTTTAATATTTGCTGGAGTCGCTGTCCTTTTCTACTTTTCATAACATTTTGAATATCTGAATAAGGATTTATTTACGGAGAAAATAAAATAACTTTTAAATAAATAAAATCGTCTTCATCAATGCCCAGTGTGGTATAACTATTAAAATGTAGAACCTACAAATATGGCTATGAATAGGATTTAGAAAATATTTAAAATTGTTTTGATAATGAATATATAATTATAGTCACATCTTTAGTTATCAGCTTTTAAGAAATGCATTATAAATTGTTCATATTTTTGTACTTAAGGACATTCCCTTTTTTTCATCAATATTCTTGCAAATATATAAATCTTACCACTAAAAATTAAAAAAAGAAAAGAGAATAAAATTATGTTTTCAACTGTAGTACATGTTAAGAATTTAACAAAAAATAAGCTAAATTTTCGAGTTACGAATTCAATATAGAGCATCATTAAATCATAAACTTAACTATTTTATGTATTTCTTTTTTATCAGTTTTTAAAAAAAAAATTATTCTCGTTATTGTTTTTTTTTAATGACACTAAAATGTTTATAGTGCTTTCCGGTAATTTTTACTAAGTTCATACTACTTATAATTACTTTAAAAAAGTCAATTTTGTCTTAAAATTTGTCTTAGGTTATTACGTAATCGTGAAATTAAATGTCCACTAAATGCTATTGAAACACTCCCCAATGTTATCAAACGCTTACGATGAAAAACGCATTTTTAACTGAGATGTAATAACAATTATACTCAGAAAATTACCATGAAATAAGATATTTATTGGAAATAGCAAATTTGTTTTCAAACAAAGTTCTTTGTCAAGTATTTTTGTGAACGGTTTATTAATAATTAAATATTTTAGGATGAAAGATATATATTCAAAATCAACTTTCTCAGAAATTATAACTACGAATTTAAATACAAAGTCTAAAATTGAGAACAGAAATGGTATTCTTCACTCTTTTTTTTTAAAACAGACAATCGACTGAAGTTGACAAAAAAAAGGACTACTTCGCAAAGTGTAAAAATTTACATGTAGATTTAAATTAATTTTCTAGTTATGCTTGGTATCAGAAAGATTCATCAAATATTTGTCCGCTGAATAAAATTTCCTCTTATGTCCGTTGTTACAGCTTTAATATACATGTCTAGTTTTCACAACAGATGTTGATCATTATGGATGTGTTGCTTTGCATTATATTAAGCTACTTATTTAAGCAGGGGAGTGTGTTTATACAACCTTACATGAAAGAGAATATTTCAACTGTTTCAAACATTTTAGAATTCAAAGTACACGATAATGCCTCAATGGAGAGATTATGCAAATGAGTAGTATAGAGACAATTTGTGCATGTTTCGTTATTTGTATTATAAATAATAACATTCTGTTTAAAATGCAGTCTTAGTCAGGCAGTGTAAATTGCATAATAATGTGAAAATGCTAGGGGTAAAAATATTTACTCTCTTTTTATTTTTATTTACATCTTAAAAACTAACTAAAAGGCGATATGGTTCATAAATTTTCCTCTTTAAAATAATACCATTGATTTAAGCGATGGGGAAAAATTGAACATCAGTACTGATTAAGCTATTGGGCTTTCTTTTTAAGGCTATTTTTGCGATATGAACGAGGGAAAATATATTTATATAATATATAAATAATACATTAATGTATTTATATTTTTAATAAAAAATTGTGATATTGTATATAACTCATACAATTGTTTATAATATAGTATTTTTAAAATTTAAAAATATTTCATAAATTATTAATATTTTTTTTAACATGTAAAGGAATTGTTCATTTAGCATTGCGGTATATAGGAGGGAAAAAAATATAAAACACATTTTATAAAAGAAAAATGTGTCACCTCGGATAAAATTCAGCAGTATGATAAAATAAGAATTTCTCTACATGATAATGAAGCTAGAATTAAAAATTTATATTAGAGTATTTTTATATCTAAAAAAGATAATGTTAAATAGTAGTGTTAACATTAACCAATTTAATGTCTGGAGTTTTAAAGTTTCTTAAATGGTTTCTAAAACTCTGCGAAAATGATCAGGGCTCATTTATTTTTTGTTTTCTTGTAAAATGTATTACTTTTAGTGTGATCTGTTAGAGGTCCGTTACACATTTAGCATCAACCAGGGAGCACGTGTAGCTTGGGAAATGCTAAGGACGCGTGTAGCTTTACTCCCCGAACAAAAGGCCACGCAGGGAGCCGATTCGTCTCAACCGGAAGTCCCCTTGACTCTCAGAATACCAAAGAGCATTATTTCTACATTCATCAACAAATGAACCTTGACCCTAAAAAACCAAGAGCCTTTGAAAGCCATGGAAAACTCTGGCCACTGTGAGTTCAACCCCGAGGCACCTGAAGTGAGCCGAGGCTGTTGCCCGCTTTCGATTAACCACTGGACATGACTTTCTGGGAGCACACCTCCACTGGCTTGGCCTGGCTGCTGATGAGGCTTGTCCACTCTGCGGCCATGCCAGAACGGATGGAGACCACCTGCTTACAATGCACTGGACTCGATGAATACCCAACTGATGACATCGTAAATCGGTACTAGGAGGCTCGTCGTCAAATGGTCAAGAAGCCAAGACGGGCGTCGGATGAATAAAATAAAATAACTTTTAGTGTAAGCCTTGATTCACATTATAACCTTCTGACAAATTTTGTGTGGAGGAAACTCATCTGCTTTTTTCTATGTTTAAGTTAGATATATTATCAAAATTTGCCACCATTGACAAATCTAAGAAGCAAATCAGATTGACAAATTGATCTTAAATTATATAAGTAACGTTTACTATGAACCTGAATATTAAGGATTTTATTAAATGTTCAGGATTTGATTAGGGCACAAAAAGCGTATTCGTGCATAAAGTTCAATTTTTTAAATTTTATTTAAGTGAATCATTATCTATCCTTCATTATCTTCCAAGAAATCTAAATTATTTGGCTTTCTTAAATCGCTTTCCTTGTCAGAATGAATGAAATGAGTTTTGCAAAAGGTATTATAAAATACTTTTGAGGATTGTTGTCATTCTCAAATTCTTTCAAAAATAAACATGGATCTATATCATTTGGAAGAAAAAACTCAGCATCATAGTTTTTGTTCTAATTTAAAGTGAACTATTTTTATACAAATTTCATTAATACACAACAGTTTCAAGAATAAGGAGTATACTTTTTTTTCTATAGTGTACGATGATCTTAAGGATGCTGTCTGACATCGTCACACTCACACACACACAGTGACCTTAAAGAATTAACAACAACAACAGTATATAATTTTCTCAAGGTAAAGTTATAAGATAAAGTCAGACATTTCGAGAGGATAAAGAAATCAGGACAATTTAACAAAGGATAATGAGCATTTTCACAATAATCTGTAACACAGATAATTGCCTTAGAAGTAGTGTGATAAGAGACTATGGTATTCTGAAAGCGAATTTTTCTTCATACGACCGAAGGCAGAAAGTGAAATGAATTCTGCATTATGATAAATATTCCATTGCATTACTGAGAAGCATTTTTAAATAAATATTTGTCTCTTAAAATATTTTTTTCAGTTCAAAATAGATTCTATATATTCAGCATACTTCTCAATATTTTATACAAAAAAAAAAGGTTTTGTAATGTAATACTACAAAAGTTTTTGTTGAGGTTTTAATCTATGTGTGTGGTGTGTGTGTGAATCCTAACTTTCAGCCTATTTAACCATCTATCGTTTCATTTAGTTTGATAATATTTTTATTTGTTCTAAATTTTTTAAAGAAGTCCTAAAATGTAATTAATGCGGATAACTATCAGCATCTATTCCATATTATAACCATTCCATTTCATTCCATTAATTACACATCTGCTTAGACTTGAACAATTGTTAATCACTATAGTAAATGATGAGATTTAACATCGATCTCCTTAAATGGAAATTTAAAATATTATTCAAACTTCCGTTTTCTGAGTTCTAACTCCAATATTTTCCAACTCATGTTAAGATGATTTTCTCTTTATCTTGAGGGAAAAAAATAATTGGAAGCAATGATAACTTCCACTATTTGACAGCTTACGAGAAGGATCTTTACTTGCAATCTGGGTTGAGGAGGTTTCTATATATAAAAAAAGAAGCAACCATAGTTGAATTAGATTTGAATATAAATCAAAATATGTAGTATGTAAATATGAAATATGTTATTTTAAATTATTTTTAATATATCTATTAACGTTGGAAACTATTTTCATTTTCATGCAATTACATTCTGTTTTGATTTAATAATTTATAGGGCTCAAATTTTTCTTACTGTTTAGTTTATTTACCGATAGTTAATTGTTTGGTATTATGTTTTATTGCAAAAGTTGGCATCTCCTTTTTGTAATGAATATCGATACAAATATTAGGCTGTTGACTGTTAGAATTCGTATTCATATGTTTTTGACACGTATTTGAAAAAGTTGTTGCTTGTACTGATTCAATTAGATTTTAGATTGCAAAAATTTTATTGAATATTCTTACGAGTAAATATCTGTTTTTGCTTGTTCATCATAGATTTAATTAAAAAGTTTGTTCTATTTCGAGTTGATTATTTGCACCATATATCGAATACTGAACCACCGAAACGAATAAAGACAAATTGGTCAATCTTAAAGAGGGGGGGGGGGGTATTTCTATGATATACTAAATTGATAAAAAATTAGTTCACAATAGAAATAACTATATTTATACCTCTTAGACTTAATGTAAAGTAGATTTTTAGGTCGAATTACTCGGATCTATTTAAGACGGTTCAAAAACTTACACACCTAGTCTTTATGAAAAATACTGACGTGTTGTCACTGTAACAACTGTGCCTATATAAGCACAAACTCTTAGATTTATAAAATAAAATTAAAAAAATTATAATGAAGAAGGCGAAATATATGAATATAATTTGTTTTCTTTGTTTTTAGTTTTAATTTGACATACATACTAAAAACTATTTTTAAATAATGCACCTGATGCTATAATATCAAATACAAAAATATTATGCTATTTATTTTTTTGTATAGTCATGATATACCTTTTTTGTTTATTGTATTTAACGACATTAATCTTTTCTTTTACAATTTTTTTTTTTTATTAATTTTCACGATAATTTTTTTTTTTTTACGTGATATTTGATCTGAATGCTGTCTTTTTCAAAGTTGTTTTTTTTGATGCCGAAGATCTTGTTTTTCCATATCACTGATAGTTTTTCATGCTGTTCAGTGTTTCAGTTTCATATCTGACACGAAGAGCATTTTTTCAGTCTTTAATGTGTGTGTAAATTCTTTACTCGTATGATTCTTTGCTTTAATGATTTTTTATTAGACTTATTTCGTGTAAGGTGTTTTTTTTCTGTTTGTTTATTCAATCGACAGAGTTTTTTTAAAATAATTTTGCAGATAAATCATTTAAAGTTATGTTTATCTTAATCATTTTCTTAGTTCTTTACTAAAAAAATTGCCAACATTTTTTTTAGTTAAAATTGTGTTATAATTTTCTAAGCTAATAAATACACATCGTTTATATTTTTTGACCAAATCTAGCTTCAAAAAATAATAAGAAATAACATATCTGCTTATTTTGAATTTCAGTGTTATTCAAATACTTAGCACAATAAAACCCTAATACATTTCTTTTTTAAACAAAACTTTAATGTTTAAAATAGGATTATTATATTTGGTTTCAGTTGCTTTACCTAAAATTTTTAAACAGTGTTTTTTAGTCAGAACTTTTATATATATATATATATAAAATCAAAATTTCTCCTCAAGACAGAGATGAATAAACATGATTAAAACTGAAAATAATTATAAGTGCAAGAGATAACCACACAGACAACAGAATATGAAAATGCATTATATGAAATATGGAATCAGCATTACATTTACTATTTTTAAGATAAAAAACAAAAAAATCGATTTTCTGAAGGTGAATAACGTTCCGGTTCCCTTAAAAGGAAATATGAAAATTAAAATAATAGAGATAAATATAATATATTATATATATATATATATATATATATATATATATATATACAAGAATATAAAAATATATGCATGTATATTTATATTTATATTCTTTATGAATTTTTACCAAATGTTTGCCACGGTATATCCAAAATTAGATCTTGTACCAAAAAACTGCACAGTCACTCATTCGCTCACTTAAGAAAATAAAATTCAGCATATAAGATATCTAAATATATAAAATGAATGTGAAATATTCTGAGGTTTCTTGCTTGTCAAAGGAACAGCTTTTTGAGAACTAATGCACCATTTTGAAATAGGAGTTTGTATTCATATATCTTACGTTTCGAATTCAAATTTTTCTCCATTCCCTGTCTTAATAAAAATGGATTTTATATAAAAATATATTATTAACTTATAATGCAGTCCTAAATCAAGAAAAGAATTATTTTAAGTTATAAGATTGTTTCATATATTTAGTTCTATAATTTGTATATGATTTTATTCTGTTTCGTCGGTTGTATTTCCCCCCACGAATCCAAGTAGTGTTGCGAGTTTCAGTTTAATATACAACAAAGTAAATCAGAATAATCCCGACTACGTCAAAGAAAGCAGTCAGGGAGGGAGATTGATGTGGTGAATTCTACAATTGCTAAGAAGAAACGCTACAGCTTCCATCACTCTTTTCTACTGATTTAAGTTGGAATATGACGACTTATTTTTGAGAAAATTACTAGCTTCGCGAATTTCAGTTGTAAATCGACTACTTCACCTTTTTCTGTTGAATTATTTAGTTCACCCCAAGTCGAGTCTCATTTTTATTTTATCTGTTAAGCTTCAAGTGTATAAAAAAGTTGAATTGAAATAAATTTTTCTCCTTACTTAATCTTGTGGGAATATAGTTCGAGAATGTATCTTCGTCAAAATTCTGAGTTAATTAGTAGCACAAAACTAAATCAAATCATATTCGGTTACATCGAAAAATGTAAAAGAAGTTAAATTAAATATCGATGCTGGTGTTGAATTTACAATGCTAAAGAAACGTGCAATCATCTTCTATGATAAGTTGAATACGACTTATTTCTGGAAATTACTAACTCCGAATCAGTTGTAAATCGAATTAATTATAAAAAAAAAAAAAAATAAAAAAAAAAAAAAAAAAAGAAATATTTAAAATGATTAAAAAAAAAAAAAAAAAAGTACATGAAAAATAAAAAAAATAAATACCAAAAGCAATAATTGAAACGAATTTTAATAAAATTAATACTCTATGTTAACACTATGCTCATAGTTAACACTATGTTTCGTGTTTCTTGAGAAAAACATTTTATTAAGTATAATGCTGAAATCTTAAATAACATATCAGCAATGTCTTAAAATTAAGTAATCAAACTTGATAACTTCAAAACAACTTAAGTTTGTCTTTGTAATGTATCTTTCTTAGCAAATTAATATAATGTAAGCAGAAATTTTCTAGAATGATTCAAAGTACACAATAAAAAACTAATTGACGCAAGTGATATATGCTTGGCAAATAATTTACTATTTAAATATGAATATTGTAGCGAACATTATTAGCATAGACACCAGGACTTCGTTTGGGACGAAATAAACAATAGATTATATGATCCTTTAGATCAGCGGTACTCAAACTGCGGCCCACCGAGCCTTTTTAAGTGGCCCGGTCAGTGCCCATTGCTCTGAAAAAAACCACTTATTTAACAACAATATATTAAAAATTTGGTGCCAAGAAATCATATATATCAATTTTGATTTGTGTTCTCAGTGTCGTACGAGTGTGAATTGATATTATTTTTCTATTTGTAACGGTTACGGTTAGTGATAACAGACAACAGTGGAGTAGTGACAGTTTTATGGGTGGAACTCATTTTTAACTTTCTTTTATACCTTGCAAGCCAAAAATATCTGAAGAAAATAGATCGTTTCAAAACGATTGGGAGGTTGACTATTTTGTAGTGTGATAACAAATAAGGATCAGTAATTGTTTGATTTGTCATGAAAGTGCTGTATTTAAAAAATACCAATAAACAGGAATCATTCAATTGACACTTTTTCTCGAGATCTCTTTCAAGAGGTAATAAATAGGTTTTCTTGAATAATCTTTGCAATAGCAACATAGTGTTTGTCAGTGGTAATAAAGACATCTTATGAAGTTTGTTATATTATTGGTAATAAAATGAAACCGTTTACTTATGCAGAAATTGTGAAGGAGTGTTTCTTGAATGTTTCTAATTCCGTGTTAGTAACAAATATAAAAATATAAAAAATTATAATTAAAAATAAGCAAATCAGGAGTTAAAATATTCTGATCAATTTCCTCATTTTAACCCACTTCCCTTTATCCTCATTATGCGGCCGCGTGAAATTGTGTACATATGTATGCGGTACACCAGGAAATAGCTGACATATATGCATGCGGCCCAGCAGAAAAGAAGGTTGAGAGTACCCTTGATTTAGATAACATGAGGCAAAAATGGCATCCCAAAACCCACTCTTCTACGTTCCAAGATAGACTCTTCGAAACACATGCGTAGTGGAACTCCCTTTCGAAGTCGTGGTTGTTTTGAAAATATGATGCTACGAGTGAGAGCGTCTTAACCTGTTTCGTTAGACGCTCTGGGTAAGATAGAGAAGGTTAGTTGTGCAAAATGGCAGGTTGATTCTTGTGAAATAAAAGCTAAAATCTATATATCGCTGGTCTGACTTTGTTTTCGTTTCCAGTATGTCACAATATACATTCAGTTCGATTTCGATGTTGTATAGTTAGTTTTCTCTAATAAACATAAATCATGGCAAAAATCAAACCTTTAAACTGTGCTGGCTAGAAAATGTATTATTTTCTACATTTTTATGATATTGGATATTAAAGCAGGGAAAGAAAATTTTGTGTTTTTTACTAGATATACTCCTGTCGTTAACCCTCTCGCAGCGCATCCCATGATTTCCACAGTCAGCGTAGATTTAGCAAAGTTTGCGCAACCCGCGATTTCCACGGGTATGCATTTTTTCCGACTATTTAGATGTGCAACCGTGCTGTTTCTGTTTATGTTTTCATTAATGTTTTTTGCGTTCGTATTCTTATATGTTTTAATTCTATACTTTAAAATAAAAAATATTTCACAATTTTTTTTTGGTATATTTTAATTTTAAAATGTAAATTTAATATGCAGATATGAAATACGTAATAAAAAGATAGCAACTTTTGTGTGTGTGTGTGTGTGTGATGTGTGAACCTACTTTGATAAAATAAGCCACGCAACGAGAGGGTTAAAATTATAACACTTCTTAAAATGAAAATAAATCAACAGAACTTTACTCTTATTGCATTTATACAGCAAGGATTTGAAGAGAACGTAATTTAATCTGTAGGAAGTTCGGGAAGTACACAGGGTAAAAAGACTAATAAAAAACAAACTACCGCCTTTGAAAAGCTAAAACCTCATATAACCCGTTCAGGCATGGATTCGAACTGAGCTTAGATTGAAAGATATGGGCAAGTTATTCTATGGCTGCATCAAGTCTGTTTTCACTGTCTTCATCTATCGTAGTGGCTGGAAAGCGGGGACGATTCATTCCCTGAGAAACTCCTGTCCATATAAGTTCAGTAAAGAAAGATCCAGAGAACGTGCTGACCAGGACCACAGTCGAATACATTGTTTGTCGAGAGAGATCATGAATTGACGGGTAACATGCGGTTTGGCTCTATCTTATTGAAAGATGACGTGTCCGAGGCCTCGTAGACAGGGCATTACCACCAGTCTTAATGTAACCAAAGTAACTTTGACTATGTTCGGATTACAGATGGCGTGAGAAAGTTCAATTCGTGTCATGTACTCAATGGCTGCAACTTACCCCCAAACCAAGTGAACGGCTTTACGACGATATCGAATACAAAAATATTACATACGTTTTTATTCGTCTATTAAGATGCTGCACGCAGAACTGGAAACATTTTGAAGAGAGTGATATGTTTTCAAGGTAAGTCAAGAAGAGTAGTTGTTTCACCGACAGTCCGGACTGCTTCAGATATTTTGGTACTATCCGTGCTGCTATAGAGGCCACTTCACTGCTTATGCTGCTTCAAGATCATTATTTATAGGTACCACTGAAACCCTTCAATATGGAAAGGTTGATGCACTATAAATGGTGTGGATCAATGTCCTCACGCTAACGCAATGTGGAAGTAGGTAGAGTGAGGAGGCGCACAATTCAACCTCGTCATTGGCCAAGGTTAAAAAATATGGGGTCAGTCGTCAGTAGCCTTCGTGTAGCTACATTTGGTGTTAATAAGTAATCATCATCACTATTGATATGTGCTATAGTCCTAGCAATATTGTTAAAGGTTTTAAGCAATATGAGAAAGTATATACATGTAATATAGTGTTACATTCATCTGGGATCGAGGAATTTATGCAAACCAGTCACATAGAACAAGGCCGTTCTTTAAAAGCGATGTGAATTTATTGTCGAAAACCAATCCTTGAAATACAGGATTCAGTAGCAAAATTCGCAGAATAAATATCAGAAGGACTTCACACCTTCAACACACTCAGACACAACTATCTGTCTAAAATACAATTATGTGAAAGATAATTCACAAGCAATCGCTCATTCAACAGCCGAAGTACACTGATCCCTTCAATGGTCAAGGTAAGACTACTAATCATTAATCAAAGCAATACTCACTAATCACTGGTCAAAACAAGACTAAGTAATCACTGGTCAAAACAAGACTAACTAATCACTGGTCAATACTATACTACCTTATCGCTTGTCGAAACAAGAGTAACTGACTTTCGGTGAGCATCTTTCTATTTATAAACCTCGCGGATCGTTCGAGAAAGATCCACTTGCGTCTTAGATCTTGAAATTAGTGGATTTCTCCACAAATTTCCAGAAGAATCCAGGGGGTCCCAAACTTGCCAGAAATGTTAGCCAACACGGCCGCCAAGTTGCCAAAATGGTAGTCCAGTCACCAAAATGGAGCCAATAACTCTATCGCCAAGATTCCCCAAGTTCCCACTGAATCACCATCCTAACGTAAGAGACGGATTGCTTGCGAAAATATATTACAATTTCAACTTAAAATAAATATAACATAGAGTAATATAAATGCATTACCATCCAAATACAAATAATATACACTATTTCATACAAAATTCGTAACAATATTTATAATACATAGATAAACAAAAACTATTTCAACAAAAATCAAAACAAATTATTTAACTAAAAGAAATAAACTAACAAAAAAATTTATCATTTCTTAGAAAAATATTCTTAATCAGATTTATATCATTGGAATAAAGATTTAATCACTTCTTACATGAATTGTTAGATAGTTTCTTCTTGATGTTTTTCGCGCAAGTAAAATAGCTTAGAAGTTATCTATAAACATTCACAAGAAAGAAAAATATAAAGTTCAAGAACTTATATTGATGCATAATATTTATTTATTTTTATTACATGAAATATTATTTCATATAATAAAAATAAATTTCAATTAACATTACTTTTTTAATTTTAAATAATAAACACGCTATAATGTAGTGATTTGTAACCAAAATATGTCAAGCACATTTATTTTTCATTAACATCAGTTTGTTAGCATATGTATTGGCATAATTAAAGATTCAAAATAAAAGGTTTATGAAATTTTTCTAACATATGAATAAAGTAAAATTTGTTCGGTTTATAGATTTTAATGAGATTTACCTTTCGAATAATGATTAAGAGTTTATTTCCCAACTCACAGTCAGTTTGTAATAATATATAATAGCGTATTGTTTTTATTTGTTCTTGTATTGCTATGTGAAAATTCGTATAATGCCTAAAATGTACAGTATTGACTGTAATTTCATTATTCGAATATTGAATAATTTTTTAACTATAAATATTAATGCTGGATCTATTGAACTATGGTCAAGGGGACAGCTGCTCCAAATTCCACATTATTCCAGCTTGAGAACCATGAGCTCCGACAGTTTATAAATACACAGCCCCGCTGTACTAGTATCAAATATTGAAAAAAATAATAGAATCTTTCGATAAAAAAGTTGGAGACATGGACAAAGTTAGTGAAAAAAATATTCGAAGTAGATATTATTTTATGACTGAGGTCAATATTGATCTTTTATGATGGTTGATGAATAACCCAATGCATCACAACTGCGCCAAATATTCAGTAGTGGTAATGTTCGGAGTTTATCTCACATACGCGATTGTGACAAACAGAGCGTAGGTTTTCCTTATTTGTTATGATTTTAACTTGCAAAGTATTTCAGGAAAAAATCTATAGTTGCTAATTATTATTTTTAATAAAAAGTATAAATTTTAAATTTTATTCTTAAACATTCAGTAAGGACTTATTGGAAATTTAAACTATTGTATAAAATTTTCTTCATAAATATTTTCTAACATAAATTTGAACAAAAATATATACGCTAAAATTTATCATTATGAAAATTATTTACTTCTAATTAAATCAATCAACTGAATACATCTTTTAAAAACGTTGGCTTCTAAAATTTGAAAACTCGTACTCGTTACATATTTATATTAAAAATAATTATGACTTAGCTTTTGAAATTTATTATTAAACTTAATTTAAGAGCTCCACCAAAATATTGTCGATGTCAAATGATTACGCTTTATGAAATAAACACATGTAAATTTACAAGAAATTAACTGATTAACATCTACCGTAAACACATCATCAGATATCGAATTACAACACATACACACATGAAGGCGCGTCGAGCTATTAAAATCTAATTTTTCTTCTTTAAGACACCAAATTAGAGAATCTGAATCTCTAAAGGCCTTTTATATATTCCCCAATCTAATTTGCTTACCACTTAAGGCGGCACCATCTAAATTCCAACCAGGAATAAATGTATATGTATTTTTAGCAGTGAAGGAATTAGTGCAGACGACATTTTTTGATCCTTAACTAAGTTAGAACATTTCTGTTATTAGAAGATACATGCTTACTTGTTAGCGTAAGCTTCTAGCAGAGTTGTCAGAGGCGTAGCAAGAGATCATCAATCACAGTATGTCCTTTTTTTATTTTGTTACTCATGCGAAGTCTTTTCTCTCTCCTATTTTTGACAATTTATTCTCAACGATTTTACGGGTTTTTTTTATTTAATGTTTGTCATAGAAAAAGGAAATAATGTGGTGCATTTGAACAGTCAATGTTCTGTGGTGCAACTGTAATGGAATTTAAGGATCAAGCTACTGAATTTTTTTTAAAAAAAATCAATTTGTTTAAGAGTTTTCTAAATGTGTTACTTTTAAGACAATATTTTGTACACATTTCTTATAGTAAATTACTTTGGGAATACTCTTTTCTTACATGTCATGTTTTTCACTGATATATCATTATAATTTAAAATAGTTAATTTAGAGGTAGTCAGTGGATTTTCTCTATATTTCTCTTTGAATTACGATATTTCAATTAATCCGGAAATCATGTTAATATAGTGCTGAAATATAATCAACAATAAAATGAAAAATTTTAATTATTTTACAATTCAGGAATGATATAAAGTTTTACATGAATATCTTCCATTCGAAATAAGCTTTCAATTTCAAAGCATTTTATTCTTTTATTCTTAGTTTAAGATTTTGTCAATAAAACAGAAAATATGCCTTAGAGTTGTTAGAACAATAATTGTTCTCTTCTACGCAAACTAATGACTGCACGAGCCGAGTCAGGTATAAGAAAATCGGTTTAGTAATAAAGCAGAAATATAGATCATATTATGTATCGAAAAATAATTATTATTCATCTAAAAAGAATTTTATTTTTATGCATTTGTAACTATTTGTGTTTTATGGTAAATAACTGTACTTATTTTTTGAATTTTTATAATTGTAAATATTATTTTGCTGTTAAATTTTAAAATTATAATTTTTAACATTTAAAATAATACTTGTAAATCTAGTAACAATTTCTTTGTAACTTTTTTACTTTGTCAGTTTTGCAACACTCCGAATATTGATATTAGCATTCTTGCAAAGTTTTTACTGTAGCAACAGTGAGCGTGACAAATAAAAAAAATTTCAATTAATTTATACGCCATTTTACTACTATTCTTAAACGATAAAGGACTAACAATTTCTGGAAAGTAATTTTAGTGTCAACTCCTTTGATATAGTTATTTTGGTACTTTTTTCAAATTATACATAGTTTATAGGCAATAAACTCTGTCTTTAATCATTATTCCAGATTTAAAAAAGAAGTCTTTGGACCAAACTTAACAGTTAGAAATATTATTAAAGAAAGTTATTTATTTTTTAAGTATAATACATTGAGAAAAAAACTTAAATACTATTGATATATATTGAGACACCATTCAAGCTATTTAAAATATCCATTCTATTATTGTTAAATTATTATGGGGAAATCCCTTTGCTTAGGAGGTCCGGATAGTTTAAGTAGATAGACACGGCGCGTATAAAAGTTACCTAATACATATGAAATAATTTTTACTGCATTAAATTTATGAAAAGACTTCCATAAGTCACGTTAGATATTTTAATCCAAATCCAAATATTTTGTAAATTCAATTCATTAGTTAGTCACATTTTTTACAGTATTCAAATTTATTAAATTTAAAATTTACTGCACATCTGACGCTCATGCAACAACCCCCTACCAGCCAAAAACTTAAATATCTGAAAAGCATCACGCAGTATTTAGTTTTAATATATTTTATTATGATAAGCAAATATTTTGTGAATAAAAGAAAAAAAATATCCTCCCAAGCTATCATTAAGTAAAGGAAGAAAAATGCAAACGTGGCGGTAGGAGGAAAAAGTAACGATTAATGATCGCAGGTTGCGTCTTCGACAACTCTTCTGTGGACTTATGCTGACATTGGATTTGGGTATCCTCTGATAATTGGCATGTCTCTGTCTAATTCAGGATCAATGGGTGCTGTTCGACACTAATTCTCTGTGCGATGGAAATGTTCACGAGACTCCATTTATTCCCTACTAGAATTGAAATAGCGGCGGCTTGATTGATATACAAATTAGGTTAGGAAAAGTCGGATTAGCTTTTAAGGATGCAAATGGATTGATGGTTCTTGGATGAAATCTTTGTAAACAAGGAAAATTAGAACTGGAAGCTTTGAAGCTTTTTATTTATCGTATTTGTTATATTCTGTTAATGAAATTATATTGAACATAAAATAATTAAATTATGCTGTGTTGCTAATTTGTATAGGGAATAGGTAATAATTTCATCAACAAATGTTTTAGTTTTATTTGTGTCTTATTAATTCAGCAGAATGTAGACTCATAATTAGTAGTATCACTTGTATATTTAATTAAATCTCCTTAATTATGCAATGCATAATTATCTTGGAGAAAACGGATCTTTTCAATAATGAAACACTGTACACAAATTCATATTAGGCATGTTATTCCCAATTTAAGCTGTTGATTTAATTTAAGCTACATTCATTTTAATTTATACATAAAATTAATAGCTAACACATCTATTTTTGCTTTAAAGCGAATAGATTAAATTTTGTCTGTTTTGCAATGGAAGATAATTTAATATACTGATTTATTTTACATTATATATTTCAAAATTACTATGTATTTTTACTTAGTATTATATCGAAGAAATAATTTAAAATCATTTTAATTTAATCTCACGTGTCTCTATTTCACACACATTTGGCATATGATATAATCACTGATGACAATTATTGAACAAATGAAATAAAATGTAAATTAGTTACAAACTAAGACGTGCACACACATTATCCAACATGTAAACGTCACTACATATATTTAGATTCAGTTTATGACATGTTCAATATCACTGTTATCTTTGGCGATGATGTGACGTATACGAATAGCAAAATTCTGAATGACCCGGTAAAGTGTTAACATTGATGCTGTCAATGACTTCCAAAATGGCTGCTTTTAGCTAAACAAGGATTTGGAGGTTATTGCAGCACACCACTAAAAGGTGTCGCATTTGTTCAGATATGGAGAATATGGTGGCCAAATGAGGCCAATATGCGCCAATACCCCAGAGCCAATATGCGGTTCCAAAGGGCTCCTCTAGGACATCAAACACTCTCCTGCTTCGATTGGATCGAGCTCCGTCTTGCATAGTCCACATCTTGTAGAAATAAGAGGCCCTTTGGTTAATGGGGATAAGATCATTTTCCAAAACCTTCACGTAAATATTCAGTATTCATCGTGACGTCAAAAAGTATTGCACAGATTATTCCTTGACATGACAATGTGCACCACACAGTTGCCCGTTGAGGGTGGAAAATGAGGTGGCCCGTTGAAATGGAGATTATCAGTTTCCAAATGCGATAATTTTTCTTATTGAAGAACCCATCCGTATGAAAGGGGGCTTTGTTGCTAAACCAAACCATATTCTCATCAGAATCCTGTACGTCGATCCTGTGGACAACAGTGTACACGAAACACAACCGCTGTTCCATGGCCCTGGAGCTTATTATCTGACGAGTTTGAATTTAGTATGTGGAGAGATGTAGACCTTCAACAACAATTTGTCGCGGAGTCACCAGGTTGGTTTTAACCTCTTGCGCAGCTGGTCTAATCAATTTTCACGGGCTGGTTTGAAACATAGCGCGTATCTTCTCATTGTTTTTATGTGTTTGCCCACTTTTTTTGACGACCGATAATGCCAACACTTATCACGAACACTGTCCTTTTTCTCAAACTTGTGAATCAAATTACTGATTGTTAACACAATTTGTACCGGGTGTCTTTAGCTTGAACTTGGTCGCAATTTTCCTTTGAGCCGCAGTCGAGCTGTTATTGTTCGCATAGTAGGCCGTCGCAAGCGCTATACGCTTTGGCACGCTGTACCGTGACATTTACACTTGGAAATGGCCAACAAAAACAAGACGAGTGCGCATGTGAATATAAACATCCATCATACTTTGCGGCAAACCGTACAGTTTGGACAACTTGACTCAAACTGTTAAGATGATTTTATTTCATAAAGTTCAATGACTGTCACCCTGTAAATATATACGTTCAAATTTTGTAATGTAGTCTTGTGATACATTCTGTGGCTTAGCATTGTTCAATTCCTGTTCCAAATCTGCGATATTTTTGAGTGCCCAAATCTAGTGACTTACCATATCGAACATATTTTTGATTGGTGATAGAGTTTAATATTTTGATGTCCGAAGGACAATGAAGAGTACGGATGGAGTCTAGAAAATTGCGATCTGTTCTGGGCCTGACATTAATTAGAAAATGCCGTCATAAATGCTAACTCACCGAACCTGAGGATGTTATCAATAAGTTGATCAGTTGCTAAAGTTGCACGCAGAAGGACTAAAATACTGCCAAAAAATATCACTCAACCTCTTTCGTACCAGGAATAATGGTAACATGTAAGTGCAAATCAAAGGTTAATTATGCTCACAAGTCCGGCTCCTCAATACATGGATGTGATGGTTTTTACTTTAAGAACTGAAATGAGATTTGTGGAACCTTTTCGATGCTAGACTGTTATAATTGGATATGTCTCTACTCTGTATGACTGACATTATTGCGGGCTGAAAGGCAGAGACACTGCGAAGGCCAGCCCTCCACGTCCAAGTTACTTGACGAGGTAGAAAATACCCTAGAGAATATGGAAGATAGTGTAGTATGTTGGATAACAGATAATCATGTTGTTGAAGATGTTCATGCCTGGCGTATAATCATCTGATCTCTCTCCTTATTCGGTGCATTGGCTTTCCTAAGCCTTTATTTCGCTGAAGAGTTCCTTGCAGGGTCGTTGCTGGTAACACATTTTCACTATCATGTCCATTCGTTGCATGTAATAGTATATCGGTATGGCAAGTCTACCTCGCCAGCTGCGATTAGGTTCGAAGTCGTTCTGTTTTTATAAAGGGTTTCTATAATATCCTAAAGTTGTGTCACCAGATAACTGCAACTACCGCAGCGAATGAAGAAAAACAATTTGCAATTGTTATATGTTTTCTACAATGCTAGTTAAGCTATGACTGAATTAAATGAATTTCTTTGTCCGGAAAATTAAATAATTTGTGTACTTGGTATAAGGATTTTGAATGAAAAATTATCAGTAAATCTGATTAATTTTTAAATGTATTTTGCTGAAAAGAAAATTAAATAGCCACTGAACTGCTCTTAGAACATTGAACGTGATTGAAACCGTTACTGGTTTAGTAAGACGTATTACTGTTATGTTATAAATCTTAGTAGCATTATTAGAGAAATTTTATAAGTTTAGCTTAGAATTTCTGATGTTTAAAATTCATTCTTTAATTGTAATAAAATTATTTGTGACACATGCAGCTTTACAGGAAATTAAACATTACAGGAGTAAATTATAAATAAATCGTATTTTGAATCGACTTTTTATCAAATACTTTGTCTTTTAAAAATGGATTTCATTTAAAGTGTTTAAAACTCAGCTATACATAATTCCCAGAAATCGTTCATTCATTTTATTGTTTATTATGAATGTACGAATGTAAAAAAGGCTGCTGGAACTTAAACATTACTTTTAGTAGATGTAGTATAGTATATTTCTCTTGGTGTGTATTAATTTCTTTTAAATACATTACAAGAATTTATCTTATTAAATGTGACTGTTTCTAACTATTTCCCTATCTTTATCGTAATTAAACTCTCTTATCATCAATACAATACATTTTAGTGTGATTCTGTAAAAATAAAGATAATTTTTGAGGGTTTTTAAGAAAGATTTTTATAATAAAATACATTTGATGAAAAAAGAAAAAATAGAAATGAATACGAATAAAATTATGTCAAAAGTATCACATGTTCTCGTTGAAGTATTTCGTATTCCCTGAGTGAATAGGTCAGTGAATTGCATCTAATTTCATTCAGCAAATGGTACTCGCAAAAGTGTAGAGACGTTGCCCTAAAATTATAAAGGTAGAATAATTACTATTTAGAAAATAAAATTGCAAAATATCTGTGTTAACTGCAAAATTTATCAAAATGCTCTAATAATTTGATGACATTTTGAAATATATATCAACCTTAAAATTAATGATTAATTAAAATGTTTTCATCTAGAAAGTAGTTTTAAAATATAGTATTTCAAAAAAGTAAACGAAGACTATTTTTATCAATAAAGCAAATATATTTATGTTTGAAAATAGGAAATAAATTAACAACAATCATAGCAAGATCTAATGAATATTTTTAAGAAACAATGTAATTTCGAAATATTTCCAAATAAATCCATTAATTATCCATAAGGCCTACTTCAAAATATCATGCACATATATCCTTAGTAATAATTGTAACTAATATCGAATACAACATGTCAAATGTCTTCTTTTACAAACATTATTCGTAAGAATATTTTTGTCCCTGAAATAAAGAGAAAAATTTGCTCCCTGTTCTTGTTTTGAAGAATTTATGCCATCCTAAATATTCCCGTTGGCAAACTATGGCGATATAATCCTTGGTCTCATTCCTGGAATATCTTTTCACTAACAAGGAAAAATATACACACATTGCTTGTGATGCATTTCTCTCCTGCGTCTGACAAGCTAAGCCTAGAGCTAAAAACTGTCGAATCGTAATTGTTATTTTTGGAGCAGATAAATGCTGTTTAGCGTGTCATGAGGAATATCAAATATATAAATAGGGACCTGAATATAAATGTTATTTCAAGGCACTTTTCTTTAAACGAATAAATATAAAATGTCTGAAACTATTTTAGGAAAATATATTTCATGATGAAATAAGTTTTATATCAGTTCTTAAAATATTTTTTTGCATCGTTAAATACTTCTGTGTTGCTGTAGTATTATTTTTGATACATAAGATCTCGGTCGTTAATATCTGAGTTAATCCTAAGTGTGGTTATGTTAATTCGTAGTTACTAGAAAAGCTTTATGAATCAAGAATCGAAGAAGAAACAATTGCAGAAATTAAGAAGAATATAAGAAACTATTATATGAATTAAGAAGTATATAAGAAATTATTATAGGAATTAAGAAGAATATAACAAACTATTATATGAATTAAGAAGGATGTAAGAAAAACTATGAATTCTTATTGCAAAATACAAATGGTTAAATAAGACAATTGTTTTAATAAAATGGTAATTAATTCATTTTTATTTAAAATGAAGAATAATCTAACTTGTAAATAGAAGTAAATTGTAATAGATTCATTTTAAAATAACTTCTTTTGGGCTACGTATTGGTGTTTTACCATTGTAGACCTAATACATTCCCGAAAGATGGCATCTCTTTTTAGTGCAACACCCTATAGGTGGATACCAATCACCGCTGGTAATTTTGAGGCCCAGTTTCCTCCCTAGAGGGAGGCACCTGAGTTCTGACAATGTGAACCTGTACTAGGATTTAATTTTTCCTAGAGCACCCAAGCCAAACGGACACTCTAGGGATTTTTCACATGCCGTATATTCATACGACATGGCCGCTGTTGATTGTCTGCATCACAGAAAATCCACGGACTTGGGCTGGGGTCAAACTCGCAACATTAGGTACAGAAGGAAATCTACAAACATTTATATTAACATTGTGTCGAAATAAATATTGCTATGAATGAAAAGAAAAATATGAGGAAATAAGTACATATTTGTAAAGAAATAAGTAACATTGTAATGAAATAAATATTTCGTTAGAATGTTGAGAGTTATTAAGGAACATTGATGGTCTATAATAATATTAGGAAATGATAACAACTATAAGGATTTAAAGTGTGTGTCATCTTATAAATATACTTGAAATATTTTAGTTTCATTATCTGAAGTTTACTGTGTATTTTAATGCAATATGGAAAAAATATGTATTAAAGTTTCTCTTAAAAAAACTGTTCAAATAAAATAAGGAAACGTATTGTATTAGAAATAAACTAAGAACAATCCCCAAGGAAACTCAATTATTATGAATAGAGTAATTGTATTTATAAGGAATCGAAATTCTCGATAACAATAAGCTAACATATGCATACCAGTTGAAATTTTGTATTCACTTTATTTGTTTGAAATAGTAATCCTGGATTAAGAATATTATTTTAGAATACATTTTTACAAATTCAATTCTGTAATTAGTATATTAAAGTATACAATGTACAGTTGTGTAAAATGTACTCAAAAGCTAAAAAAAGAATTAAAGGAAACAAATAAATATTCAAGAACAAGTTTATTTAAATTTAAAATCAAAAATTTTTTATTTATATTTTCAAAGAAATGTGTCATAGAAACCGACCGAACACATTTTTTTAAATAACTTTGTAGTAGTTATTTTTTTATTATTTCTTTCTTATTTTCACAAAAATAGAACATTAATCTTTGTTATAATGTTTACAAGGAATATACTGGATATATTTGTTATAACCTCTTATGAGGAAGTATTCAATAGTATTACTTATTGGCAGTTTTTGTTTATTAATTTATGTCTATTTCTATTACATTAGTTAAACCACAGACAATTCTATATTAAACTCTAATGAACGCTTTAAATAGTGATTTATTTTTTTTATTTGCTTCTCTGTGAGTTTAGAAACTTGTATTAATAAAAATATTTCTTACTCTCAAAAGTAAACATATAAATTTCAATATTTTTTTTAAATATTTACATTTAAAAATACGAACACAGTTGGAAAAAAATATGGAAAATGACAAATATTATTCAAATGCATGTACACTAGTATATCAAATTAAATTATATTTTACCTTAATTACCTTTCTAATTTTAAATGCTTTTTTTAAAAGTGCTCTGCCACATTACATTTGAAAGAAAAGAGAGAATAGCTATAAAAATTATTATATCTCAATTATAAAGCATCCCAAATGCATATATATATATATATATTTACTTAATAATATAAAACTGTTTTATAATTATTTCACACACTAATTTTAATTTTCGTTAATCCTATTATATCCTTTTATTTTCCTTCTAATTATTACTATTACGATTTTAGGTCATCGTAAGAAAAACAACACGAAAATAAAAACTATCATTCTTTTAAATTAAATGGAAATTCTAATAGAACCCTGACTCTAGAATTTGATACATCACTGAAGATGGATCTTATCTAAATCTTCAAACTCACAAAGCTATAAATTAATTTCAGACACTTTTGTATTCTGCAACAAACTTAATAAGCTCGCCTCTCTTTCCCTTACTAATATCATAAACTCTTTCATTGGATAACTTTGCTCAAATATAGCGACAGTCAAGTCCTTTATCAAAATGCGCTGAATCAACACGGCTTCTATCCACGCTTCAAGTGAATTCATCACCGGACTA
Source organism: Trichonephila clavata (assembly GCA_019973975.1). Lineage (NCBI taxonomy): Eukaryota > Metazoa > Arthropoda > Arachnida > Araneae > Nephilidae > Trichonephila > Trichonephila clavata. The sequence continues at coordinate 21,735 of BMAO01007612.1, read as the reverse complement.
ATTTTAATATAATTTGAGGATGAGAGAGCACACAACTCAAGGATGGGTTTATGATATGTTAGAACTGAATATGGGTTCTTGTTACAGAATTGTGAATGCCCCAGTTTATTATAATATGTCACAATTTCATAGGGTCTTATGATATTGAAAAGAACTAACGTTATTTATTTAAATCCATGAAACTTTTAAGTATGAAACTGCGCTAGATGGTTTGATTTTATTTATATATATAAATTAGAAATTAATAAAAAGTATTGGATTATATACCTCACAAATATTATGTAAATAATAACTTCGAGGCATATTAAGCGTAAAAAAGTTTTTTCTTTATGTATTCACATATGTATATATTTCACAAAAAGAAAACACCTGCATCACAGGACAGCTATTTAAATGAAAAACAGTTATTAACACTACTTTTCCGTTGTTAATTTTTAAATGTTCGCTACCATGGGTTGTATTCTGCTTCTAGGTAGTGCAAGAAATTAGAATAAAAGCTAATTTAAAAGTTGTTTTCGTATATTAGTCGTTTGCTTAAAAAAGTTTTTCTGCACATAAATCATTTAAAAATTATGCTCATATATACTATGTTTAAAATAAATTGTATTTTTATGTAGGCCTTTTTTTTTAAAATTATTTATCTAAGTGACATGAAAAATAGTTCTTCTTTCATAAAAATACTATCTTACATAACTTCATTGTATTTCGCCTTACATTTTTTTCCTTATAAAAGTGGATTGATTACTTTTCTTATAAAATAATGTAATGTTTTTCTTTGAATGAAAATTTCTCAGGTAAATACTTCAGAAATGTTCTTTTATTTAAAACCATAAAATATTGATTGCAATGCTTTATAAATATTCTTGTAGGTAAAAAAATGTCTCTTTAAAATTAGAACATTAGTAAAATTATACGACGCTAATAAATGAATGTTTGCAAAAGTAATTTAATTCACCGACTATTTAACAAAACATTTAGTCTTATTTTACTTGGAGAAAATAATTGTTATTTGGATGTGTGATTCTAGCGATCCTATTTCAAATGAAATAAATATTTTCTGTTAATAAATCAATGATCTTAAGAAAAAAAAAACATAAATATATCCTATTAAATATACATCTCTCAAACTACTATTTCTACCAACACAGAACTAGAATTCCATAGATAATCTGCATAGATAAACAGGGTGTTCTCGAATTCGACCGACAAATTCAGAGGAGTGATAGTAGGCAGAATTGGGACAACAAATCGCTAAAGAACATAGGGTCACAAACCATGTTCAGTCTAAGCAGTGCCAATTTAAGTTCATTTCGGGCTTTGGGCATAGATCTACAGGCCACCTTGGCAGTGGAGGATCGGAATTCATAACCAGAAAATCTGATTAAGTCCAGCTTATTTTGGCCCAGGTCCCCTTCCCTAGCGCCCAATGGATAACACAGCACTAAGTCTGAGTAATTCGCAAAAACATTTATGAAGCTTGCGATGTCAATTGGAATGAAAAGGGGCAATACGAGGTAAAAAGACATTTATTAAACATAAAGCATGTTTACAATGAGAAAAAGGCTTAATAGCTTGGCGTCAGAAATGTAACGCCAAGGGATTGTCAAAAGAATTGTTCAAAGTTGCGGCCGCCTTTCTCATACCCTAGCCTAGATCGTTTGATGAAATATTGTCGAAATTGTTAAAAAAAAATCGGCGTGTTGGCGATATCAACTGAAGTAAAGACGATCCGTATTGGGAGATACTTTACTGTGGTCACCAGTGTCTCATAAAGCGATTTCAGGTGGTCCCCGAAGAAGGAATCCAAGTGCCAAGCAGCATGTCAAACCTCGTCCAATCTACCTCTTGTGATAGGTAGCATGAAGGTGGTTACGCACCACATTAGAAAAATGTGCTAGTGCACGATCGTACATGAATCACACATTCTATTGCGCACGGAGCCGGTGTTCAATGCAGCAAATCCGGGAGAAGTTAAGAGATTTGCACTACGTGCAGGCTTCTACAACCCTAACACGGTACTCCAAATTCCAACAATCATTTGGACGCTCCCTTCGTATGGCTCATCGACCTCCCGATCACTACTATCTTCTTGATTTTCATTGTCTTAGCGTGGTTTGCGACCCTATGTTCTATGGTGATTTATCGTCTCTGTGTTGCCTATTATTTACCCTCCTAATTTGTCGGTCAAACTATGCAACACCCTGTAGAATAAAAACATAAAATTCAATGGATTCATCATATAACATTAAACCATACAAAAAAATTTACATAATTTTACCAATGCATTTTTCATGACATTATATAAATCTTCACTAAAATAGCTTAATTGTTTCCAATTTCGAAGTTTATAACAAACCCAACAAAAAAATCCATTAAAAGTTAGTTTTCCCTGCTTTCAAATTAACGCTTTAATTTATTTTCAGCTCTAAATGTATTCCCAATTTCCCGAAATAAATATGTATATCAACATTTTTGTTGTAATGTGAAGTGAACGTATACAAAACGAATTAGATTAGAGCAACGTTTATAAATTTTCGACAAATGAAGAAAGACATTGAAGATGTATTCTTATATTATGTTATAATTTATAAGTAGGGTTATCAAAAGTGAACCAGACTTTCAATCAGCCAATACATCTCTATGTTCCTCGGTTCCATCTCCAGTTTTCTTGATATCTTCGATTTTTTTCAATGTTTCATTTATTAAATAATTTGTCTGCTATGTTTCAGGGTTATGGAGGTTTATTATGTTATTTAATAATTTTGTTGATAATATTTCTGATTAAACACATATACGTATGATTAAACATACATGTGTATATCAATGAATTACGTTTTCTGATACAACTTGGAAAACCCTGATAAAATAACCACGATAAATTGAAACTAAAGCATAAAGCATAGCTGGAATGAAACATAGTTTTATGCTTTGCAAAAATCACTTTTATAAAGATTTTTTAATACATATTTTTTAAATATATTTCCAGCTATGTATTTTGCTGTTTTACAAAAATTGTTTAAATATAAATTTTACCTTTTGTATCACGAAATGCTTTTTTAATGATAGTTTTCCACCTATTTAAATTCCTTTTTCAGTTTATTAAGCATGTTATTTTTGTTTTGTGTGATAGAAACCTATTTATCTAACGTATTTGAATAGAACTAACTAAAAATGTGTATTATATATTTTGAAATTCATTATATCTTTTAGAATAAATTGTTTTATGCCACAAATAAAGTATTAAACATATTGTACAAATTTAGAAAGTGACCCAGTACAAATAAATATAAAATTTTTTTTCGAAACATGTTTTAATCAAAACCATTTTCTATGCACTGTATGAAACAACATTAACTATTTCTGTATTTAATTGTTTTGAATTCAACGAATACGCAATAATAGATTACTGTAACAAGAATAAAAAAAATGGTTCTAACTACTAATATTCTAATTTCCCTAGCTTATAAAATAAACTATCTAGAAACGTCTGCGAAACTGTATTTCTAAGTCACTCTCATGTTTTCATAGCTAATTTGTTTATCAACCAAATGGGAATTTTTTTTCCAACTCTAATATGGAATAAATGAAGCAATGTGTATATTTCTAATGCAAAGGAAATTAGTGCGCACATACAATGTCCTTTGATTCTCAAACGGAGAAAAACATTCATATAATTGGAAGATGCATTAATTAATGGTGTAGACTCCCATAAGAATTGTCGAAGATACAATTAACGAACTTAAATGAGCCTATTTATCTCTTTCTTAAGAAATTCCCGTGCTTCAAAGAAATTTGTATTTTGATGGTAACACGTATTTTTCCCCCTGTCTATTTGGAAGGCAAAGAAAAGCAAAAATAAGAATCAAATGGTAAACTTCAACAGTTTTTGATCCTGTTACATTCTCTGTGGGGTTCTTTAGTTAAGGATTATCTATTAAACTATGAAATAACTGGTATTTGCTCTTTCTTTTCACTCTGAATAAACTCTATAAAAATTACATTTTTTAACTATGCAGTTAATTTCGAAAACTTATTTCATGTATTTTCTAACAAATATTTTAAAGTGAAAACTCATTTTTTAGAGGAGAAAGGGATGGGGGAATTGTCTGTGAATAATTTAATACGGCTGCCGAAATAAGGGAGAAATATTTGAGGTAAAGCAAATGAGATGCTGAATTTCAAAAGTTAAAATTCATTATATAATTTAATTTTGGTTTTCTGTTTTCAAAGAATTGTATGTTTAGGGTTTTTTATGACATATTGCTTAAATAAAGTTGTCATGATCTAGTTTCTCTTGATAATATTTTGGACAAGTCATTTATAGTAATGTAAATACAGCTTTTTATAGGAAAAAATTCCCGTGTACAGTGACGTCAAAGTACTAAATCTGTGTTACCGATTTTCGGGAAAATATAATCATAACTGAAAATTTCACAAATTTCAGGAACTTTGAAAATAATAAATTTTTTAAAAAATATGGCCTTTGCCTTTATTGTAGCTTTTATTACAATAATATACTTATAAATATATTTGTTTTTAATGCAGAGGGTCTATCCTGATAGTTTTAAAGCAAAATAACTTACACACTCCCGTTATTTTAAATGATTTAAAATTGTAATAGGACTCCAATATGTATTTTGAATAAAAATTCGAAGAAAGACTTTAATATTATACACAAAAGACAAGATAAGCAATTTTTTCTTCGATTTTTTAATATGTGTAAAGATATATAAAGTTTAAATACATACAAAACCCATATACAAAATAGGGCAACAAGACTATACTATAAATAATACTCCTTTTTTAGAATTCTAACCACAAAAATTGTTATTACTACATGAACTAATTCTTATCTATACTGCTAGCTACTTCATGTCCCCGTAACAAAAATAACATCATCTACTTATGTGTATTTTTGTGCATATCAAACACCAAAATCGTGATATTGTCATTACACTCCCTTGAAAAAAAAATTGCTACTTTTCTTAATAAAATGCATGCAATTGGGTAAATGATAGCTATTTAATTTTGACGAAAACTATTCATTGAGATGAAAAATGTATATTAAGTTACTTACATAATAATGCATTAACTTTTAAGTAAACTCTTTATATATCACTAACCATTACCCAGCGGCTTCGCTGGGTATTTCATGATGTTGTATGCATATATACTATTTATATATAATTGTAAATTAATGATACCTAAGCCCTAGCACTAAGCATTCGGTAGTAAGACTTTCCTTATCTGTTCCCCCGTAATAGATTTCCGCAAAACAATTTATAGTGATTCTCTTCTTAATAAAATAAATATGCTTGCTAAATTTCAAGTCTAAATCTAATTGATTCAAAACTGATATTTTTTTCATCAATTAGCCCCATAACCGTTTGATCTTTAATTGTTTTAGGACCCGTTCTTAACGGATTTCATTAAAACAACGACAACAGCAAGAAAACATATTCGAAACAAAGAAAACTTGTCTTATCAATAAGCTCCAGTAACTCCTCTTTACCCCAAAGTCGTCGATTTCCGGGACATCCATTTCAATATATCTTCCAAATTTCAAATCTGTTAGTTTAATAGTTCAAGATTGGGAACATTTATCTGTATAACACCCCCTTACCCCTCACACCTCTCCATTGGGTCGATTTTCACAGCACCAATCATCAGTTTGATTGCACTTCATGAAGGGAACATGAATACCAAATTTCAATTCTGTAAATTTAATAGTTCCAAAACTGGAATATTTATTTGTAACGCCCTTTAACTTTTCGTAACCCTTCTCCTGGGCAATTTTCACAAAACTTATTTAGTAACTAGTCCCTATTCCATGAAAGTAATATACTTAACAAATTTCAAGCATGTGGACCTAACAGTTAAAAAACAGGAATTTTTAGCTGTAACGTCCCTGAATCTCTGGCAACTCCCTTGAGTTTTGATTTTTGCGAAAATCCTTTTGCAGCGGATCTCTACTCCATGAAAAGAACGTACCCATCAAATTCCAAGTCTGTTGGTCTAATAATTCAAAAACGAGAATATTGATCTATAACCCTTTAATCCCAACCCCACTTGGGGGTCAATTTTTACAAAATTAATTATATAGTGGATTTCTACAGTATGAAAGAAACATGCTTGCCAAGATTTAAATCTATAGGTCAAATAGTTCAAAAATTGAAATGTTTATCTATAACGTCATTTAACCCTTCTCAATCCTCCATGTGGTTCGATTTTCGGAAAATCCGCTCTTAACAGATCTCTACTCCATAAAAAGATTGCGCCTACCAAATTTCAAGTCAGAAGGTATAATAGTTCCGTAGATATCGTGATTAGTGAGTGAGTCACTTTTCTACTTTTTATGGTACACGAATAAATATTTTCTACATTTTTTTCTGCCTGTTTCTAAAAAAAGGTGGATTGATAAGGTCAAAGTAATTTTTTTTTACCTGTGACACTAAGTATTTTTATGACAATAGTTTTTGATTGACAATATTAGGTATTTTCATTCTGGTATTTCTTATTCAATATGTACAACATTTATTTTTATCCAATAATTTTAGAGTTAATTGCTTAGAATTAATATAAGTTTGACATTTCAAGAAAAGTTTCGTATAAAAAAACACAATTTCGAAAAATATTCACTCCTTTCCATTTCTCCATTTCTATAAGCGTTAAATAGCACTGACGTTTATCACATAAAACATATACAATCCTACTTTCTTTTATCATGATAAAAAATACAGTCAAAAAATCATGCAAGTAAACGTCTAGAAAACAGAGAAAAATACAAAACTCCATGGAAGAGGAAAGGTGACTTTTTACCTGATTGATGATCACAAGTTGCATCTGCGACAACTCCTTTGGGAGCATATGCCATAATGTAAGAATGTTCCTGTGTGTAACTGGGATATTCCCTACATCGTTCAGGATTAACGAATAGTATATTATTCTAATTCCTTTTGTGCTGGAACTGCAGATAGCTTCACCCATTCCTCCTTTAAACAGAAATTGTTCTGCGACAGCTTAATGTAATATTAGATTAGGGAAAATAGCGCAGGCTTTAGGACGCAAATAAGATAAAAGGCTCGTGAAGAATGTCTTTGTAAATATAGTAAATTATGTGTGAATGTTTTAAGACCTTTTCGTTTTCTGTATTTACAACACTCTACTAATAAATTTACAATTGTAAATTTTGTGCTACTGATTTATTTAAGTTATGAGTAATAAGCACTTTAACACGCTTTGGAAAACATATGTATATTTAGTTTGGCACAACTCAACTTAAGTATTAATGTTATAAAATAGAATTGTGGTTACTATTAGTTACTATTATACAACGAAAATACAACGGCGTTTTCCAAACTGTGGGGGGGGGCAACTCAAGAGGGGCGTGATAACCCTACGAGGGGGGCTCGAGCATATTGAAAAGTTTAACACAAAGATTATTTTAAAAAATATATTAAATTGCTGAAGAAACAAACAAAATATATTCTAACATAATAAATAATAAAATATACATTTACATTGATATAATATGTAACGGGTCTATTCCCGAGCCTCCTACTAATCTTCTTGGAGAAAATCTATTTCTTTAAATATTGTTCTATTGAAAACTTTCTCCCGAAGAAGAAGATGCGGTTTATGTAAATCAAGGCTTATATTTAAGCATTAACTTTTAGTTTCGAGAGAGAGAGAGGTTAAGAGTGTTAAATGACTGAAGTTAGTGATTATAACGTAAAGTAGTAGAGAGCTAGTCGAGAGAGACTTATTGATTAATTTCTAAAAAATTAAGATTGATAATTGACGATTTAGTCAATATGATATATTTGAATTAGATTAAATTCGACTAGAAGTTGAACAGCCAAGATCGGAATTACGATTATTTAGAATGTATATTACCAAAACGCGTTCCAAAAGTAAGTTATTCAATTCGTAATTAAATATTTCGTCTACCTCGTTTTTGATCCAATATTTATTTATAGTTGCATTTCTTAACCTGGGTAGTTGAGATTATTAACGGTTTAATAAATTATATTTGTTTTGATTGCGGTTGATTTCCATCCTAAATCCCAAACATAGATGAATGTGTGGAAAAATCCGTCACAAATTGACTTATAAATGTATCAGCAATGCACAATGTATTTTGTAATTAATATAACAATATTAAGCTAAGGGAAAGTTTAATAATTATCAGTGATCTCTCACATAGGCTAGTCTTACAAAGTTATATACAAAAACTTTCAATTGTTTTGATAAGTTGTAGGGTTTATAGTTAATTCTTAAATTGCCAATTAAAAGTGACGCGAATGGCTCCCGAATGCCACCGTTTTCCACTTAGATGTGCATATGTGGTGTATTAAGGGTGTAATAAGCCTAATTTTCGTCTACCTTGTGACAGAGCTAAAGGTGTGGAAGGAAGTGAAGGATTATTTGACATGATAATTTACAAGTACTTTATTTAGCACTTTAATCGACTCAAACACAATTCAAAGCAACACAATAAATAGGATGATCCAGTCAGTCAATAGAGAGAGGGGACGAGAGTCGCGTTTTGGGAGAATACATTTAATGAACTACTTTATAACTGTTCTTCTACCTCAATATTACTTTACATGGTAGATATGTAACTAATGGCCACTTAACCTTTTAAATACTTTAAACATCAAACGTAATATGAAGGTGACAATACCTGAACTTAGGCAGTCTTCTAATCAATTTAATTTATCAGTAACCACTCCCTTTCTTTAATCTTTTGCAAGGCCTTTCTAAACTCTTACGGTAATCTTCACTTTGTATTTCTCTTTTCACCTTTAGTTACTAACCTTCTAACCTTCTATTATCGATCCTTTATCATTTTCTAACTCATTAACTACTTTAACTCACGAACTAGAACTATATATAATAAACTTAATTTAAATATCACGCCTTCTTCTTAGGAGAAGGTTGATGAATTTTGCTCGCTCCAAAGAAAATTCAAGAAGATTAGTAGGAGAACGTGTATAGATCCGTCATAAGGGATAATCAAATCCTCCAAAATAAGTAGGTCCTTTGCAAAAATTGTCAATTTCGTTTTATTGCATTCCAAAGCCTTTAGAATAATTTTATGGATAACAGCGCACAGAAAAGGTCATACTTCGGAGAAACGTATATATACGTCAGGGCAATTAAAGCATTGGCTGAGCGAGACGTTTATACACCGAAGGAACTTAAGAGTTTATTATCGTATTGTAGTTTTAGTGTCAAAGTTTTATATTATCGAATCCAATTCATTGCCACTGCATGGAGGGGGGGGGGTAGTGAATATTATGAATGAATATTGGGTCGCAAATATTGAAAGTTTGATCAGCACGTTCTTAGCTGACCTCTACTAAGCAAAATAAATTTCTCTGCAAAATTCCGAGTTAGTAGTTGTAATAGTTTCGAAGATTTCGTGATTGATGAGTCACATTTCTCTTTTATATATTCAGATTACTATCGTGAAGATCTATGAAATTCATACTTAAAATCTAAATAAGTCGATAAGCGTCATAAGTCATTTAAGTTACATACAGTAAAAAAAATCGAAATACATAATAACTGATCAGAAAATAAAATATTTTTACAAAGGCTACGTGTTTGGATAAGTATGGTATTTGTGCAACTCTGAATGCGGTACAAACTTTTTAAAGTTTTTTCGGAAGTACATTTAATTTTAACCAAAGGCAATAGCTTTTAGGCCAATGACTTTAAGACAGCTTTTCTTAAAATGTGGGCGTGTCCCCTAGGGGGCGTGATAACGCTATGAGAGGGGCGGAAGAGCATACTAAAAAGTGGAAAACAAAAGATTATTTTAAAAAAAAAATTACTACTTTACTGAAAGTAAACAAACAAAATACATTCTGACGCAATAAGAAATAAATACATAATTACTCCGATTGAATATACTAATAAATGTATCAGTATTGCACAATGTATTTGATAATTAATTTCCTAACACTAAGTTAAGAACAAGCTTAATAATGACCTTTTGACCCAGTGGACCTGCTATAGATAAAAATTATATTCAGAAATTTACACTTATCTTGATAATTTATACTGTTTATTATTAATCCCTTAATTGATGAATAAAAGATACTCGATTCACTCTCCAATACTACCGTTTTCCGCGTATTTGATGTAGTTTGGAGGATGTAAAAAAAAGAATACATAAATTTTCTGAAATAAGTGAATCCTTGGCAAACACTGTCAATGCCTTTTTATAGCATTCCCAAGCATTAGGAATGATTTTATGAATAGCATTGCACAAAAAAAGACCGTACTTCGGGAAAACGTAAATTTATGTCCAGGGCCATTAACACTTTGACTGAACGGGACGTTTATATACGTCGGTTACATTCAAGAGGTTAAAGTCGTATTGTAGCTTTTGCGCCAAAGTATAGTATTATTGAGTTCGATACAATGTTTTTGTATGGAGAGGGGGAGTGATGAAAATTATGACTGAATATTGGGTTGCAACTATTGGAAGTTTGAGAAGCTACAAAAAATTTGTATATTAATCTGCTAATATGACATTTTATTGTATGACTGTTACTGCATTTTAGAAAAAAAAATCGTAAATTATAAGTCAATAATATTTAATTATTCTCTTCAATAAAATATCACGTCAAACTGTTACAAATATAATTGTATTCAACTGCATCCGATTATTATTAATCGTGTACAATTACACGTCATACACTTCATTATATATCCGAAATCATTACTATTATTTCATTAAAATAATCCAATTTTAATCAACTCCTCATAAAATGATTGTTTCCAGCTCTGTGCTTTCCTTACAAATTAAACGCATTCTTCGTATTTACAAGCAGTTTCTGCAGAATGTGACCCTCTCTTTGAACACGTAACAAATTAATACCCTACCATAATCATAATACAGCTACAAGAACCCATATCTGATACTAACGATTCATAAGCAGTCTCGTTGTGTGCTCTCTCGACCGCAAAATATGTTAAATTTTGTCCGGGAATGGATGCTTCACTTGAAGCGTGACAGATGCTTCAGAAATGAATTCTTACAGATTGAAGTCTTGTTGATTCAGCACATTTTCAGAAAAGGGATCGGCTGTCTCTGCTGACGATGTGTTTGAGTGAATCTATCAACTGGAAGGGTTTGCGAGATGTCATATTGGTTGAACTGAGTAAGTATGCTCATTAAGTTCGCTTTGGGAGCAAGGAGGGCGACTGGTATACATGCATTGTTCCACGAATCTCGGTATATGAAATATATTTATTTTATGATCAATTATGTTCATATTAGGGATGTTAAAACTTCTTTTTGGATGGTTTGAAATTATGTTCCAATTTTTTTAAAATCTTATTAAAGTTTAACTAAAACTTCGTGTGTGTAATTGTATGTGGAAGCTAAATTAACTATTTTTTAAACAATACCATGTAAGTAGTCGCCAAAATATTATATTTTATTTAGAATCTAGTTGTATAAAAATTTTTGTATTTAGGTTATGCTTTAAAAGTATAATTATATTGACATATATTGTTTGAATTATAATGAAAGATCAATAATTCTATGTTTGACAATAAACATAAGATTATTAACTATTAAATGAGGATATACACGTAAAGACTATGAGAAGGTGTTTTTCTTTTTCATTACATTTTGAAATATTTTTAAAGTCAAACTTCTTTGGGGACGGGAGTGAATGGGAAATTTACCCAGTTTTGCGTAACAATGAAAAAGCGAACGAAAGTATTGATCCCCCCCCCCGAAACGTCGCCATTGTGAGGAGATAGAGAGCAGAAGAGGAAAAGGGAGCGGGGCGGGGTACACCACGTGACTTGCGTCATATCCTTGAAAAAGTTGGACGATTGCTAAGGGGGAATTGTGCTACAAAAGTATATCTTAATGCTATGGACGACATTATTGGTGACATTAAGTGGGTACCCTTCCTACTCTCGTTACGAACTCGCGTGGCGTATTTTCGTAGATTTTATGTAATAAATGTCCCGTGTTCAACGAATAAACGCACCCAAAATATTACCATTATATGGCTCTTCCCGTTACGGGAGTGTCTGGGGCATTGTGTATATGTCACTAACGTCACGCCCGAATCGCTACGGATAGCGTCTTGTAAACAAACGCAGTGGCTTCTGTTAGTGATGCGCATTTAGTTTATATTATTAATTTTTATTTCTATTGAATCAAAATTAATTCTGGTCAGAATTCCTAGAACAAATGCAAAAAGCGGAAAAGAGTTTCGTGAAAGAAAAAAAAGCAGAACTAGCAGCAAGTCCAGGCGAAAGTCTATATATCACCACGTAGTTCTGTCGCAGCTTTTATTATCTTTATCCATTAGATTTTAGTGCTGTACACATCAAAGACTGCTGCAATCATTGGATCCGATGATCATTAAAAGCCGATTATTATAACTGGAGATTTTAATGTTAATTTTGCTTCAGAAGAAGCAATGCCACACATTGAATTCTTGAAACGGACACTGAATTTGACAATGAAGACTGATTCTAGAGAAGGAAAAACATAATACGGTTTAACTTCTATCGCGTGGCTTTTTTTCTCAAATTAAAAGATAATAATTTTGTCATAGTTCAGTGCATAATTATTGGTGTATAAATATATGAGGAAATGGGAAAAAAATTAAGTCAACAAGTGAAATTATTTTTGATCACTTTATTACCATAGTATTACTTTACTTATTTATCTTTTTTGTGCTTTTATCATTATTATTAACGAAATTTATTATCCATTGTTTCAAAACTTAAGATAGATCTGATTCTTATTATTTATTATTCAGCTCAAAAATGAATTCCATTCAGCATCATTTTATGTGTCTAGAAATTGTGTAGCTAAATTATCTAAAATCTACATATTGTTTTTAACATAAATACTCTTTTTTTTTCTTTTCTTTTTTAAAATTCTCTTATAATTTATTGTAATTCTGCTGTATCTTGTGGTTTTCAATGCACAGGAGTGAGAGACATTTTAATAAAATCATTACTTTTATTTTATGTATCGATTTACTATCAGTTTTAGCTTAAAATAAAGGAACGGTCAGTTTAATAACCACCCTAAATATTAATAGCAGTTAATAAATTACTAATCATTGTGTTGAGATTATCCAACGTAATTTTACTCGTCCTGACAAAATACCTTGCACCGTGAAATGTAGGATCTCCTTACTGAAACTCCGTAGCTTTAATTCTTTTAACTCTAATACCCTAACTTCGGTATCAGCCTGACGACTATCGAGAACCTCTCTCTCTCATTGCTTGACTTTAAATAGCAGCTTGCATTTGCAAAAATAACTGTCGCTACACGGAAGATTTTATAGTCATACAACTGTTAAGAGGTTTCTTAAGACAGTGCTTCTCAAACTTGCTATACATACGACCCAATTTTCAAACATAATTTTCATCGCAATAACATGTATTCGCAATAACATTTCATGCCCTTCATGAAATAACAATGTATTGAATTCAATAATAATATACTTTGACGTAAAGCTACAATACGACTTTAATTAGTAACCGTACAAATTATCAAGATAAGTATTAAATTTCGTATAAAACTTTATGACATGCCCCAAAGGTTCACAGATAATTATTAGACTTGTTCTTAACTTAGTACTGTTAAATTAATTATGAAGCACATATTGTGCAGTACTGATATTTCTTTAAGAGTATTAATCAGTGTAAATGTGTATTTTATTTTTTATTACGTCACAATGTATTTTGTTCTTTGCTTCCTTTCAGTAAATTAATAATTTTTTTAAATAATCTTCTGTTTTCACCTTTTTGATATACTCGCTGATGATATACCTTGTTGGGCTATGACGCCTCCCTAGGGGGGCACGCCCCACAACTTGAGAAACACTGTCCCAAGAGGATAATTAGGAATCACGGATGGAACCCTGATTGAAATGTGTCTAAAGACTCAAGTTCTTCAATGTCTTTCTCTTGATTATGTATTTCCATGAGCTCATTAATTATTAGATTCAGATTGTGGATTTTTTAAACTTCATCACTATCTACTTCTAAATTTATTTATCTGGCAAGATCGGCAACTTCTTCAATCGCATTACCAATTTCATCAAGCTCCGGCACTGATTCTATCTGAGTCTCAGTGATGGGAAAAAAAACCCACAGTCTTTTCCAAAAAAAAAAAAAATAAACAAAAAAGATACATCAATGAGATTTGAAAACCGCGTAATTCCGGGTTCGCGAAAGTCGGGGTAGCGCAAGTCAAGGTATTACTGTATTTCTAAAATACATTCATGTCACACAATACTAATCTGCGTTTGGAGAACAAACTGCTTTATTAAATTATTTTATCTACACTTGGAGAAAAAAAATAATGACGCGTCAGCTTGATTTTAAAAATCTTAAGCAAGGCTTGTTAAGCGTGAGGAGATATGCAATCTTTGGAAGTGTACGTGCATATTTTTCTTGCTTCTAAAAATAGGTTGCTATTATCAGAAATAAACATTACAAACGATAATTAGCAGGAAAATATTTTTAAGTATATATTAAGAAAAAATAAATTGCTTACATATATATTAAGAAACAATATTTCAATTATGTATGTGTCAAAAAAAGTTCAAATTAACAAAAACAAGACTGAAAAACTTATTCAACTGCAAAGTGATGTGAGAATTGAATAATAAATAGAGCTAAGACTTAACAAATACAAAAAAAAAGCATAAATGTTTTTGCTTACTTATATTTAAATAGAGCGTTCAACATTCTATTTGCGAATTATCGCGCAGTTTAGAGAGAGCAATCAGCCGCATGTTTGTTCATAGATATTTTTATATTATATCCCATTTGTATTATTTTTATCTTAAAATCAACATAACACATTTTATTTGAATACTAACATGCATTTTTTAAAAATAATGTTGTTTCTGATGTTATGATGATTTTGATGTATCCGCATCAAAGCAATGAATCAAAGTAGTTAGATACAGGAATATTGCTTATACTTACATTAGGGGTCTTCAACCTTTAATGCTTGAAGGTCATATCAATAAGTCCACAATGATTCGCGGGCTACATCAATAAAATTACAATGATCCGAAAGCCATACAATGAAAAAAAAATAATGTAGTCAGGGCATTAAAATAAGAAAAGTAGAAGGGGAAGAAGAATACACTGGTTACAAGAATACAACTGGTTTCAAGAAAAGAGATGGGGCTACAGATATCTAAATATGTATCAGTTTGAAAAAAGGTTAAATGGAAATTGAATAAAAATACTTTGCAAATCTGTTATACGTAAAAGTTCATTTTTTTCTGAATACCACTGAGATTTTATGCATATAGTCAGATTTTTTTTAATTATATTTAAAGCTTTTTAAAATACATCGAAAATTTTGAAAAATTCGTCATTTTAAGAAAATTTTACTTCAAATAGCTATCAGAATTGTCAAAAAAATGTTTTGAATAGTAAAGAAATTGCGTTTTTCCGACAAAGAAAGAAGAGGCGGTAATTTTTCTTCAAATTGACTCAGATTCAAATGAGGGGAATTAAATTCACACTGAGTTACACCAGGATTATTCTATAGCAATTTTTAATACGGATATCACTTCATAGGAGCAGCATCTACATATATATATATTTCAAAAACCCGCGCAATACTCGGTTAACATAAAGCAGAAGTTCTAAGAATAAAAGTCTCCAATCACCAAATCACTCTTCTCTGTAAACTACACCCACGCATTACGTCATCGAGATAGTTCGTTGGGGTGGCCTTCAACACTTCAGCGGGTCATGATTGAAGATTCGTAACTTAGATGATAGTCAATGATGGTGAAATAATACTGTTTGATGCTCAAAAATGCTTCTACAAAAATAAAGTCTGCTTAGTAATGTCGTTCATTTGACTGTGTTGTATTATTTCACATATACGAATACTACCCATCATCCGTATACGTAAAACTAAAATTATTATTCTACGAAGAATTAGTACCTTCCACAACTCTGTCCAATGCTGTCATACAAGAGCTGAAGTTATTCTAAAAAAATTCTGTAAAGGAGCTCTTTTTTCACAACTATGATATAAGCAATGAGTTTATTATTATTTTTTTTAATCCTGTCAAACTTTCGAGTTTTTGTACTTCAAAGTGTCATGTTTGCCCACACATTTTTACACAGTAAATAAATAAATGTTTAATTCTCTATCATTTTTCAATGTATAAGTTTTAATTCCTCCATCTTTATTATTATAAAAGTTGATATGTTGAAAATTTCAGGAAATATTTATGCAAATAAACATAATTCGGAGAAAAAAATATTTCTGAAAGTGTGATACTGGTGAAGTAAAAACAAACATTTAAACATACTGAGCTTTCTTTATAATAAACAAAACTAATGCTGTTAAATTCAGTTCATTTCTTTTAAAATGATAATTTTTTTAATGGTTAATGAATTCTGCAAGCATTTAGTTTTCAATATATGAATTTTTGAAGCAAACCTTTTGAATAATAGATTAAGAATTTGCTTTTATCTTAAATAATTCTCTCTCTCTCTCTCTCTCTCTCTTTCGCAACCTTCCAAAAAACATTAAAAAAAATTCTAATATTAGTAATTAAAAGAATAAAATTCATTTTAAAAGTCTGTTGATAGTAATGAGATGGACAAAATATTTCATAAGAATTCAAAGAATTTTGATTGCTTAGTTAATATCTATTCACTCAGTGGATAATCTTGATGGAGATAAAAGAATTAACTGTGTGATTATTCATGAAATCCCAACTATTCTTTAATCCAAGTAAAGTTATTCAAGAAAAAAACTCAAATCTTTTGAAATTCTTATTTTTATAAATTGGTATGGACGAAATTCACACCAGGCAGACGCCACGCGGGGAATCACGTGACAAATTGGGCAACAATTGCACGTGTTTTGCATTACCGTGGTAGAACCGTATAAGCAAATTGTTGACATTCTTTAGCTTTAATTTTATCTAATTAAAATATGTGATATCATTGTATTTCTTGCATTATTCTAGTGTATATATTTGTTAGGAAATAATCTTAACAACTTTTTTACATAATTTTTGTTTTTTTGTAATTTATTTATCTAATTAGGCATTCGTCTGCTTCGACTAGTGTTAGCTGGTGTATTTGTTTATAGTTCTTGATTCACTTAGATATAGCTCTCAGTTATTTTAGTTCTCAATTAATTTTGTAGTTCTTTTTTTTATATTCGATGACAAATTTGTGAGTAACATGTTGCTTACCGAGCCTGATTGCTCAGTTAAGTATTAATTTTTTTATCAAAAGCGTTGTAAAAGCATAAATGAAGAGAGTAAAGTACAAGTCATTTGTTCAGATCAGAACAACTTCTGAGGTAAGTTATAAATTATTTTGTGTTCTAATTTAGATACTTTCTGAAACTATTATGAATGCATTGCTATTTACTCATTTATGCTTTAGTTTAACTCATTGTTATAAAAAACAAAATAGGTTTTAATAACATTAATATTGTTATTTATCATTGAATTATAAGTTGATTCTAAAAGATTAAAAGTAATGGCAACTATTCAAATTTAGCAGCTTTTTAAACATCTGTAAAAGAAATGTGAATGGACAAATTTAAATTTCTTGAATAGCTATATTATCAATGATAAGTTTATAATTTGATTCTTATATTTTAGAGTAGCATTGAATATCAATTGCATTGTTTTCTATTTTAATGAATATTCATTATTATGCTTTAGTCATTACATAGTTATTGCTATTTATGAGTAAATCCTAATTTGATTCCAACACATTAAAAGTAAAGACAAGAAATGCCAAACCATTTTGATAAAGAAATGTAAATTTTTTCATTTAAAACTTAAATTCAATATGGAGAAATGTTGTGTTTACATTTAAGATTCTCCCAAATTGTTACTAATTTTTCTTATAAGGCATAGTATTTTTAAATCAAGCACTTTATGATGTGTTTTTATATAAAAAAAACTGTTAATTTTCACTTATTTAAAATTTTTATTCATATAATTTATTTATTTAAATTATGGTCTTTAGATGAAATAATTGAATATAAATTAAGCTGAAAATTAAGTTTGGCACAAATCTTTCAACATTTATTAACCAGTAGACTAATATGTAAATACCGAAAACTCATAGAAATTTACAATCTAATTTTAGAATTTATTTCTTTTTAATATTTAATACTTTTTTTAAACTTAAAGTTATAAGTGCAACATGCACTTGTCCTGCTGGAGGCACTCCAACATTTTGTAAGCAGGTATTTGCAACGGTTTATGTTCCAATGGAAAACAAAGATGGTTTCTGCAAAAGTGGAGACAGATCGTGCTACTTGGTATACAGCTGGTTTGCGGGTAGATAGTGAAAGTACCCAGATGGTTCAGGACGATGCAGATTGAAATGGCAAGATTCTTTGGAAATTGTTATTGTTTGGAAGTGCGAGTCGTGATATGAATGAAATGTGTCCGCATCTGCAATGAGCAGACAACATGTTGCAAGGACAGAAATCACCACGGCACGAATTGAAGAAACTACTTAGATTGATCAACGGGTAACTCAGCTTTAAATCTCGTCAGAGCTGGGATTGAGATATGGTAGCACGCAGTATATCATTTTCTGATGTGCTGCGATATTGTACTGAGACTGGCTCAATGGACAAGGACCTGATTTCTACCTAGACAGATTAAACAAGTAGGTTCTGCATTCTCTATGATAAATGCCTAAATAGACTTGGTGATTATGATGAAATGTGATAGGTGAATATGCCTCTTAATTCCCTTTTTGTATTTTCTGTCTATTGTAAATAAATATTTTTTATTCGACTTGTAACCTTTTTTTCTGCTCGCCCCTCGTAGTTATGCATATTTCTTAATGATTTGTGGATTTTATAGATGTATCTGTTTTACAGTGTTAAGCTTTTTAAAATAATTTTGTACATAAAATATTAAGAGTTGATAGGGAAGTATTTCATATATATTTAATCCTCTGATGAAATTTTTTTTACAACTTCATGAATTGCATATTTTATATTAGTGTGGCTTATACCAGTATAAGATATTTGAAATGATGCTGTAATTTTGTGGTTTGCTTTATCAATACTATAGAAAGTTCTTAATTTTTTTTCCTTTGTACTAGTATGCTATTAACTGGTATACTCGTTCTTCACACGGGTGGGAATTTATATATATCAAAAATGTTATGCATGAATTTTCTCATTTTTTTTCAGCATTTAGAGATGAAAAATAACAATTGTCTATAAAATATATTACATTTACGTCAAGTTTGCCTACCTACACTTAAAATTCAAATTAATATTTTATTTCATTGTTGATCAGTTTGATGAAAATGAATTTTATTTTTACGTATTACATGTAAATACTTTATACATATAAAGATATCTAAAATGATTCTAATAAAATAAAAATTGGACATGGCAAAGTTTTTATAAATAAGTAAATATAAGTACTCAAATTGATATTTTAAAGACTTGTCATTTAATTCATAACATTTAATAATCTACCACTTTGTGGAAACCATGAAATAATATGAACAGCTATAAATGGAAATTTTTTTAGTTCAATAGAATAAGCAAATATGACCCTGTGTTAATTTATCATTTGTAAACAAAATTTTAAAAAACCTCTAAAAATAGAATTGTGCATAACTTAGCAAATTATAAAAAAACCCAGTAGAGAAATTTACATGTTACTTCTATAACACTGCAATATTGATACAGTTTTATGTGAATAGATTTATATAAATATACCAAATATTAATTCTGATTTAAAAACCTGCGAAAAACATGAATTAGAAAAAAGTTTTAAGACATTTGTTAAGTTTACAACAAAAATGTAGATGAAATCAGTTAGCAACAGAATTTGATTTTGAATGTAAGAGATTTAAATAACACACAAGATATATTGCAATACATGCAAAATAAATATAATGAGTTATTTCTACATGTATTAATTGTTTTAATACTTTTTTCTTAAGTTGCAATTACTGTAGCAAGTGTTGAGAGCTCTTTCAGCATATTAAAAAGTTACCTTCAGCAGTTGCTATATTAAGCATCAAACAAAAAAATTAAAACTTTTATAAAAATAACATCACGCAATAAAAAACATGTGTATGGGTATGCGACACTTGGATCACAAGTTATTATTAATGCAAATATGTACTATATTAAAAATTTACATTAAAATTTTTAATAAATACTTTTTTTTATATGAAGTGCCTATAACATGTTGATCTACTTCTTTTATATTGTACAATATTAAGGGAATGTACCATCAGAAAAAGTGAAATAATTTTCAGAAATTCAATTTAATTATCCTTAATTTTAAATAAATTTTTCTTATTGAATTACATATATAAAAATAATAGAAAATAATGATTTATGTATAAACAATAGATGGTTCCAAAATACAATTTAAACGTAAAAAAGTTTACTTTAAGCCATTGTTCATCTCATATTAAAGTGAGTTAATATGAAAGTTTTTGATTAATAATATTTATCCATTGGTGAAAATGAATTTCATTTTTACAGCACAATGAATTGCAAATTAGATGGAAAAAATACAATATATATATAAATGAATAGTCGCATAAAATTTCCATTCACAATTAAATTCAAAATTTATCAAACCAAACAAATATTTCTGTACAATTTCAATGATGAATAATATTTATATATATATAAAAACAGCGAATCACAAGATTATTGTGTTGGACATTCCATAAACTTTTCAGGTCATAAAATTAATTGAATATATTTTGGCCATAGTATTCAAAAATAAGAATTTTTCAAACAAGAAAAAATGTACAACCAGACATAACAAATAATTTCCAGTAATTGAGGTGTGTGTGTTTTTTTTTAAAATTGGCTTAAGTCACTTTGTTTTAAAGCTAAAAAGTACCCTTTTTTAAAAATGTTTTTTGGAGACAATAACAGCAAAAAGTCAGTTTGACCAGCTATTATTTCACTGTTTAAAAAAAAATTAAGAATTTAAATCTTTTCAAACTCATAATATGCCCAATGTTTAAAATTTTTTAGTCATTTTAAGTGATTTATGTTTCATAGGTTACTGCGAAAAAGGTTAGTATGGATTTGAAAATCTGTTTCCTTGTTGATTTGTAATAATTATTTTTCTCGCTAAACTTGGAAAAAACACAAGATTTTTAAAAATATAACCAGAAATCTCAAACCAGAATCCATACTAACTTTTATAAAACATACCAATTGAGAGTATCTACAAAAACTTCAACACTATCTTGAACAGAAAAAATTAATGAAAAAGCTTCTAAGTTACATAAACTATTTTTAAAACAAAAATTGGCCTTGAAATCAATTTTAATTATGTAACTATAAGAACAGGATATACATAACCAAGCAGAAATAATTTTAGCAATGAAAATTTAAACTATTAAATCCAAATAAACAACTTAGTTACAGTAACACATAGCTAATTATGTACGAGATAAGACAAATAACAAGTACGAGTTCAAAACACTCAGATTTTTTGTCAGATTTTAAAAAATGATTTTATTTCCTACAATAACCGTTCTTTAAATGATCGATCAACCATTTGAGCAAAATAAGACATTTTAAAAATTATAATGTAAAAATAAAAGAACGAAATAATCGTAGCTAATGTAGTAAACAAACAGTACGTGGTCACGTGACATAGTTTCACGTGATCGTGACGTCACATGAATTTAGTCCATTGCAAATTT
>BMAO01007611.1:0-18763 GCA_019973975.1 Trichonephila clavata | reverse complement strand
GTTGCAGAGCCCACTTGCTAGTCTACCTGAAGGCGATTTTAAGGTGAGAAGCCATTTTAGGGGTTGGTGAATCGGATGCAACGGTAATTTCTTGGCGTAACCTCGAAATTTGTTAAGTGCCCAAACACGGCGAGAGCTTCTCGTTCGGTGGTTGAGTAATTTTTCTCAGCAGCAGTTAACAACGCGACTTGCATACTCTATAGGATGCTCTTCTTCGCCTTTACCTTGCAAGAGGACAGCTCCTATGGCATGATTACTAGCATCAGTGCGAAGAATGTAGGGTTTCGTGCATCACTTTGTTTCAAAACAGGAGGACTTGTTAGAAGTTGTTTCAAAGTTTGAAAAAGACTTTTCTTCTTCTTCTCCCCAAGACCAGATTCTATTCTTCTTTGTAAGGTTGCTGAGAGGTCTGGCTACTTCTGAAAAATTAGGTATGAATCGTCTGAACCACGAACAGGTTTGAAGGAATGACTGCACTTGCTTTACATTCTGGGAGGAAGCATCTTTCTGATAGCAGAAGTTTTTTCAGGATCTACTTCACGCCTGAACTTGATGTAGTGTCCAAGGTATTTACCCTATCACAAGCAAAATTACATTTACTACGATTTGCATGTAGTTTGAATAGTAAAAGTCTCTCAAATACAGCTTTGAGTCAGTAAGATGTTTTTCGAAGGTTTCGGACAGGATTATGATGTCATCAAGATAAGAAAGTATAAGAATGTCACTTAGGCCACTGCGAAATTTGTCAATAAGTCTCTGAAATGTGGCTGGGGCCGTTTTCAAACCAAAGGCATTCGAAGGTAGCGAAAAGTTCCAAATGGACAAACAAATGCTGTTTTGTCCCTGTCAGAAACACAAACATTCACCTGGTGGTAACCTGATTGTAAATCTATAGTTGTCATAAAAGGTGTGTGCTTCGCTTCGTGAAGCAGGTCATCCATTCTAGGTAACGGATAAGAGTCGGCCACTGTCGTAGCATTGAGGCCTCTATAATCGATACAAAGCCGAATTTTCCCGTTCGGTTTTGGAACGAGCACTACAGGGGCTGCATACGGAGATTCACACTCTTCTATGATGTTCTGTTCCAAAAGTTTTATCAAGTTCCTGCTTAAGAACTTCTTTCTTTGCTGGAGGTAATCTATACGGAGGCACCGAAACAGGAGGGCTATTTCCGGTGTTGATACGGTGTTCCATAAAAGGAGTGGGCTCTCCCCCTGGTTCAAACACAGTTTCGTACTTTTTTAGCAATGTTCCCAGTTCATTTTTCTGGTCAAGCGTTAGACATTTACCTTCATCATCACGCAGTAAGCATGTATTTTCCTCAAGGTTAGGTCTGCTTTGGACTTCTTGAATAATTGCTTCTTTAACAAAATCGTAGGTTCGATGGGGTGCGTCACTAAAGAACCAGTTGCGATGTTTCAGGTTTAAAACAATGCCAGCTTTCTGTAAAAGTCCATTCCCAAAAGTGTTCTGTTTCCTTTAGCATAAGGCAAAATTATTAATTGTGTACGGATTACACGTTCTTCAAGTCTGATAACTACACTGGTTGTGTAGACTTCCACCTCGGACTTATGGCCGTCAGCGAGGGACATAGTGATTTGAGTCTTTTGGAAATTGGCTCCTTCTTTTTGTAAAAGGAGATACAAGGTTTCGCCAGCAATTGAATGACTGGCTCCACTATCGGCGCATGCAGTGCCCCATATGCCATTTACAGCTAACTTCAGCACCGCACTTTGATTTGGAGTTAAAGAGCATGAATGCAAACTGATGTTGCCAAAAGTTGCTGAGTCCTTATTCACTGCTGGTTTGCAATTTGGACATCTGGGTTTTGTAACCCCTGGCTTACCACAACCATAACAAGATACAGATGGCCTATCTGATCTGTCATCAGTTTTCAGTTTATCACCTCTATTGAAAGATGAAGTAGGACCGGCTTGGTTGGTTTTATCAAATCTACTATCATATGAATTTCTTTTTGGAGCGTAAGGTTTAGAAGAATTTTCTTTTGAGTTGACAGTCTTTTTTACTGAAGTAGTATTTCGAATGAGGAAATAAGCATCCAATCTGTCAGCTAAGTCTGAAGGTGACACCCATTCTGACCATTCATGCATGAAGTGTTCTCTTGTTTCGGGAGGTACATGTCTTTTAATTTGGTCAGATATGATTAGGTCTTTTAACTGTTGAAAGTTGACAATTTTCAATTCGTTCAACCATCCTTCGAAATAACTTTTTATTTCAAAAAAGTAATCTCTCCATGTGTTCTCTTGAACTTTCTTGTGTTGCCGGAAAAGTTGTCTAAATTTTTCCGCGGAGAGTTTGAATCTCTTCAAAAGCATTTCTTTGACATGCGTATAGTCTTGCGCTTCTTCTTCGGATTCCCTAGCGATGAGTGTGGCTAAGTCACTTGGCAAGGCTCCAATTAAATATGCAACCCATTGGTTATCAGGTACTTTTAAAAATTTTAATTGTCTCTCAAATAGTTTGAGAAATATAGCCATGTCGTCTTCTTTCGAGTTAAATCTGGGAATCAGATTCTTCAATTCTAATTTAGGCTGCTCCGAGATATCAGTGTCGTTACTTTGCGGAACTCCACTCATTTTGGCTTCAAGTTGCAGTTTCAATTTCTGCAACTCAAAATCCATTTAAGCCTTTCTTCTTTCCAAGTCAGCTGCCTGTTCGGCTTTCTTTCTTTCTTCTTCTTCCGCCTGTTCGGCTTTCTTTCTTTCTTGTTCTGCTGCTTGTTCGTCGTTTTTAATTTTTTCGAGCCGTTCCTCAATTATATTCGTAAATAAATTTTTTATAGAAGCTTCTTCGTATTTTTCAGAATTTACAATCAAATGTTTTATGTCTAAAATTCGTAAATCTTCACCCACAGAGAGTCCCATTTCCCAAGCCAACTTTCTCAAATCCTCTTTTTTTCCTTTCGTGAGAAATGCCATACTTTCTGTGATAAAGTTCAGTTCGGAAAAAAAAAGTTAATGAAATGGTTTTCTTTTTGAGAAAAAAAAAAAATAGTATTTTCCTAACACACTGAAGCTGAAATCAAAACACTGAAAACTTTCATTTAAGAAAATATCAAAAGAAAATAAGAGTTATAAAATCAAGTTAGAACATAAAATGCATAATAAACTTGTACACACAGGTTTCCCTGAAGAAATATATTGAATTTATAAGAACCAGATAATTCTCAAATGATTACAACATTTCACAGTATATCTCAGAGAAAAAAAAAGAATATATAATGAAAACACTTTTCGGTCGGATTTATATTCCAGCTGGGGAAAAAAATACATTACTCATCAAACCATAATAAAAGTAACAAAAAGATGGTTTTCAATCTCCTTTTCTTAGTATCAGCACAGCGGATGTTATAACTAATTCAGCGCAATTGAGTGATCATAAATTAGTGCGCGGAGAATAAAATTAGCTTACTCGAGCAAAACGAAAAAAAGCTTACGAAATGTTTCAGTTTAAATGAGATTACATATGCATGCAAATAAAATAACATAAGAAATACGATTACACTTGCAAAAGAATTATTCTTGACAAAATGAATTTTAAGAATTCCAATTTAGAGTATTCAGTTGAAATTCGTTTTAGTTAGAAAAGATTATTAAGAGCTCTTTTGTGATAACGGAATAATATTTCACA
Source organism: Trichonephila clavata (assembly GCA_019973975.1). Classification (NCBI taxonomy): domain Eukaryota; kingdom Metazoa; phylum Arthropoda; class Arachnida; order Araneae; family Nephilidae; genus Trichonephila; species Trichonephila clavata. The sequence continues at coordinate 15,112 of BMAO01007611.1, read as the reverse complement.
AAATATTAATAAAATGTTTTCACAATGGAAAACCAGACCTCTGAGCACTAATCTGCTTAGGTATACTTATACACAAGCAATTAATAAAACTTTTCAATAATTTTGTTTAAACACAATTATGCAATAATGACGTACGCTTTAGGTAAATTCAGATATGAAAATGCATTCAAATATAATGTTTCAAAGTAATTTCTTTTTAGAAATAATAATTAAGCAATGGACTGCTTGCGACACATAAAACATACAAATATGTGAATATATGTAGATAAGAAAAGTTTTTTTCTATTATTTAAGTATAGTTCTAATTAAAATAAAAGAACAATTTTTCAAAACAAATATATTTTGTCACCTTGACAGTTTAAAATTTAAGAATAATTAAACTTCAAGATGAAATTTCCTTTTGATTCGAGATGAATCGTTAAAATTACAATTATGTTAACAAATAAAGAACATTTACTTTGAAAATGTTAATTACTTTCGATTCGAGATGAATCATTGAAGCACAATTCTATGTAGAACTCTTTAACATTCAAAATAAAGACAACTTTCGATTCGAGATGAATCATTGAAGTAAAATTCTATTTAGAAGATACAGAATTGTTTACTTTTAACAAATCTACTTTTGATTCGAGATGAATCATATATGAATGGTTTCAAAACAATATTGTCTTTAAGACAATAACGATTCAAGGAATCGTTAATTTTTTTTTTTTTTTTGATGAATTTAATTCAATAGGATCAAGGTGATCTTAGAAATCAAAAGTGAAAATAGTACTTATCCAAATATGATATCCTTTTGCTCAGCTGGGCCCCACGTTGGGCGCCAGATTTGTGACGTTTCCCCATCGCTAAAATGATTATGCATGGGGTGGTTTTGCAATAATAATGTCACATCTCGTTTAGGTTTATTAGAAAACCTTTATTTTTAGGGTTCACACAGCTGAGAAGACATCACAGGAAAGTACACAAATTACACTTAACACTTAATTGACAGACGAGCACAAAATGAAAAAGAGGAAGAACTACTACATGTTGTATTGGCTACGAACTACATAGTACTAACTAATAAAGTTATAAAGTTCACGCGGCGCCGCAGGTGGCGCTAGCAGTTCAGTCAAAGTTATGGGAACTGTTACATCTGTTTATATACACTGCTAATTATAATCTTAAAATGTTGTCAATGCTACAATTACTAATTGACAAATCTTTAAAATAAGTTTTTGTGGAATTTCAAGGGAGTTTTAATAGTTTTGAGTATAAAATTTGCTAAGGAAGGGTATTTTGTTCCAGTTTTTATTTGTAAATATAAAATTTTCATTATTTAATGAATTTTAAGAATAATAGTTATTACTTACAACTTAATTTGAAAAGGTTTCTATATATTCACAGGATTATTCATTGAATTTTTAATTAATAGAAATAACGATGCATCCAAAAAGAGTTATCCGAATGGGATAAAGTACGTATATGTGATGTGTATAATGTGAAAACGAAACGGTAACGTTTGGGGATTGGAATATTTCATTCAGGAAATACTTTTGTAAAGGCAAAATAAATCAATAGTGCGATGGCCCATCTCTTATCCTAATAAAAGCTGTTTCCCTGATAGACATTCTTATAAAGTAGGCTTTGCGAACACGAACACTTGCTGAATACCTTCCAAATAACAACTTAGATCCGGGAAAATCAGGGATGGTTAGAGCCATTTACTTATCAGAACTCTTAAACGTGCTTTATCAAAGAGGAAACTGACGTCGGCCGGAGAAGTATTTCGGAATAATGAAGACAAATAATAAAAGCTATGGTATGGACTGCTGGGCATTACCCTTCTGAAATATAAGCTCAGAGATGCTTGTGAAGGGAAGGACAATAATAGGGACGCAGAATCTATTTGATATACTGCCATGTTGTAATAGGTCAACCTAAGTGATCGGTTATCAAGTGAAATTGCATCCCATATTATGGATGACAACCAAAGAGTCTGGTTATCAAATGAAACTCCATCCAATACTATAATTTCTGGTTATTGGGTTGTGTGGTTGACAACAGTCAAGAGTGTATCTCACTGCTGTACAGAAAGTTCTCTACTCGTCGGCGCTGGTCATTGGATTGCATTTCGAGGCGAGAGTCATCACTAAAGACAGTTTTACTCCAGTCCATGAGACTTCAGGTAGATTGTGTCCTGCATCACTGCCAGTTGGATCTTTGACAAGGACGCATTAGGAGTAGGATTTGCAATCCCGTGTCCTATTTCCGATCCCGGGATTTCGGGATTACATTATCCAAATCCCGGGATTGGTCCTGGGATTAGGATTGGCCTATTTATTAAAAATACTTACATATTAGCATAGTTGAAATTGCATAAAAAAACTGAAAATATTATTAAAAATCGGTTTAATGTGAATTTAATTGAAACAAATAAAAAATTCCTTCATCATAAAATACAAATAAAAGCAGTACATAATTAAATTTAAAAAAATATATTTCATTTCTTGTGTTTCTGTAAATAAGTTTTAAGAAATCACAGCTCGTGCAGTATTTCATCATTGGAACGGCTTCTTATTTTTGTTACAAATTGTCCTACCGACGAAAATTCTCTTTCGGATTCTTTACTGGTAGATGTTATCGTCACTAAATAGGTGTATGTTCTTTTTAGGTAGTCACCACGTCTCTCTCTCTCTCTCCCTCCCTTTTAAAAAAAGAGGCATTTTTTTGGAATTTTTTATGAAAGTGTCTCAAATCTAATAGACTTCATTGGTGCATATATCTCCTTGATAACTTTATTTAGTTCTTCTGCTACACTTAACGGTTTTTGAATACATAAATTGATCCAGTTATTGAATCAGAATATGAATAAATTTCAAGTGTTACCTCATATGAAATTGTAGATCCAGTTGCATGATTTGTTAGTAATGCAATGAGATTTGAAGTGTATCAAGTCTTTCAAGCAGGTCCGCTATTAATTAACGGCATTTAATTGATGAAAGTACTGTGGTAAATTATATTCCTGAGATGTTGCTTATATTATTGTGTAAGTATTGCAGTGAGCCACTTAGATTCGTGCGACGTTCTCCCATACAAGAAATGGGAGCTGCATATATTTTTTTTTACCTATAACCCTTATAATTGCCCACAAAATTCTACTTACGTATTTCATAAACAAAATATAAATTTTCGAAAAATTGAATTCCTAGAAAAATTTTTTGAGAAAAAAATTAAATTTTTAAATATAATTCAGACAAAAATTCAATCCCGGGATTTCGGGATAGGAAAAAACACTGGGATCACAGAATTTCGGGATCCCGGGGCTACAAACCCTAATTAGGAGTGAGAGCACCGATGAGCAACCATTTTGTCCTTGTATTCTGTTTTCGCTTAATCATCGATTCTTACTTTCTTGGAGCTCTTTATGACCATAGTTCACCAATTTCTACCAACATCGTCTAATGATAGCATTGTTCCAATCCAAATGTCGATCAATCCTGTGATTTGAGTATCCTGTTTCCTTCAGTCCAATTGCGCGTCCTCGGCTCAAATAGTTCAATGTATCAGCTCGTAGTAGTACTCGAATGTACTACATTATACTCTTACCCTTTTCGTAATAAAAATCGGTTTATTTTCTTTTCTGGGTTGCTTAAAGAATCATCGTCCCTTCTGCGAGATTTTTCTCTTAGAGCTAGCTTGTTTTTTTCACTTTTCATTTTATGTATTAAAATATTTTGTTATATTTTCTTACAAAGGAAATATAATGCAGACGTGGAGCGTTATGAAAACTGATTTTAAGTGGAGCTAGATAATAATAATAATATTGTCGAAGTATATTACCGACCTCGTTACCATTGCTTCCAGTTTTTTTTTGGGGGGGGGGGCGGAGATATACCTTCCAAAATTTCTCCAAGACGGTACGGTTGTTATGAAGATTATACCAGTAGATTGCGTCCCTTCTGCTTATATCAGATCGGTGAAGTTTAATTCTACATGATTGCTCGCGATATAGTTGATTTTCCTATCATAAATTTAAGCTACTTGATAACAGCTTCGAGATGCATTTGTGTTTAGGATTTGTTGAAAAGGCTTTTCAGCTACTTCTGTGTCGAGCTCTGGTATGGAATTCTTGAAGTTAATCACGCAGGCTTAGGAGGTTTCGTCACAACTTGAAGAATTAGAGGTTGCAGTCCTATTATTGGATTAGAAACACCAATAATCCTCCATATCCTTTTTATAACTTTCTAAGAGCTTCTTGTCTTTTCATTTTTGTATTTTTTTTTCTTGAGCCTAAATAAAAATTGATAATTCGAAAAACAAAATCTTTTTTATTTCCATTTTCACTAGAAATTCAGGCCCAGTTTCCTCAGTGACGCTTTTCCGCTTAGGCATGATAGGCACGTGCCTAGGGCGCCAAAGATTTGAGGGCGCAAAAAAATTGGAGGATGAAAAAAAGGAAATAAATAAAATTACATTAAACGTACCACCACCTAGCTGGTCATGAGACAAGCATTTCTGCCCTTAAGAGAGTAAAGACTAAATGAGATCTGCTAAGAAAAATGAAAAGCTTAAAATTTTGATGTTGCTATGTGCTCAAAACGATATTACAATGGGAATCGATTACAATTATGCTATTAATGATTTTACCATAATCACACACACACACACAGAGCTCAAAGAACTCCTTTGTTGTACAAGTACAATGACAGTGACTCAACAAAAAAATAAGGATGTCTAAAAGTAAAAGTTAGTAAAGCAGCAAGCGATGAAAATGACGATATGTATACTCTAATTGCAAACGATTTAATTAATTTCCACTAATTTGCAAAAGAGTGGGTGGGTGGTCTGTGATGCCGTTAGGTAGGCAATGAACAAGAGTGGCCAAACCATGCCACTATCCTTACCTAAGAGCTGCTGGTTGCCAGTTGAGGATACGGCTGGTTCATAGTTGGTGGCTAATGAAAAGACTCACCAAAGAGCAAAAACAAAGAAAGGAAAAGAAGTAAGAGAGTTAAGAGAAAATACTTTCCAAACCCAAACTCGCAAAGTAAGAAGAGAAAAGGAGTGGGGAGGGGCTCTGGAAGTAGTGGTGGTGGTGGGATGCAGCATAACAGTTTGAAGTGCTTAGGGAGCCAGGGAGGTTAAACACGGCTCTGAGTTTCACACGAAGCAATTTTGTGTCCGTCAATCCGTTTTCTATCCCCACTTCTCTATTGTAAAGTGAAGAGAGAATTTCATTCACACATGGGCACAAAGTTGACCGAAAAGGAAGTGCAAGGCTTTTCAGTACAATGAATGAGTCCAAAGAGAAGCAATACACACAATTTTCCCTATTTTCAATCAACAAATAACCAAGTGTGAAGAACGTAGCTTCCGCAAAATCCTTTTAGTTGAGTGAACTATTAAGAAAGATAAAGTGTTTTTCGAGTGCTTAAGGGAGTTGCACAGCAGGAAGTGCCAACTGAGCCGTTGTGAAGGGGCCGAGGATATTTCTATTCAAAACTAGCTCCCATCTGCTCTTTTTGTTAAGTGTGGCACAAGCTGGCCAGAGGGAAAAGGCCATTAAAATGAATTGGTTGGTTTACTAGTTGTTTTCAACAATGTTTACATTCAAATGGATTGTAAAAGCAGTATAAAAAAATCAGTCTATTGGCGTAAAACTATAGCACATAATGTGAAAAAAAGTACTAAACGTTCTCTACCTTAGTATTGTTTTATTTCTAATGTAGTGTTCTTTCTTTGTTTACTATTTTTATTTACCTACTCTTGTGTACGTAATCATGGATCCATCGCAGGTCGATATGAAGATACATTTGAGCTTTTATTGAGTAACGTGATAAGAATTATGCATCCCTTAAGACATTTAAACTCATTTGTTCTTGTTTTAGGCAACTTGATAAAACAAGCGAATGCACTAAGGGAAGTGTGAAAGATTCCTGCGGGAAAGATGTGATGGCTTTCAAATCTTTGTATGATTCTGCGATTGAGATGCATCGAGGAATTTGTGAAGAAGTAATTTTGCCTTTAAATGAAGAGGATTTTACCACAAAGAGATCTGAAAAGACATTGCTGCCTCCATTCTTTGGACCTTTGGAATTCATTATATAGTTTCAAGCCCTGTTTTCAAATAATTGCATTCGTAGATATATAAGTAATGATGTAATGAGTCTCCTCAGTAAATTTAATGCAGCTATAATTTTTTAAATGATTGTACAAGATTGAATTTTTACGAAGATACAAATATAATTTAAAATTCATGAATTCATTAAATTATGGTAGTTTATTTAAAATAAGAATATATACATTTATTCTTTCAAAAAATAAATGGACTTTTATATATTTTATTGAATAAAAATAATATTTTCTGTAATGGTATATAAAAATAAAAAAGATTTGAATATAAAAAGTACAGTAAATGTATTTCAAAACATATGTAAAATGTACATAAAAACAAAAAATAAATAATAATAAATGAGTAAATATTTTTTAAAAGGAGACAAATGAAAGCAAACTATCTATTTAAAAAAGCGAATTAATTTCTTTAAACGTTATAGATAAATAAAGCCACGCTTTATTCAATAACAAATTATTCCATATTTTTCAGTTTTTGTGACACATAACTGATTTACTCTTGAGATTTTATTTTATCTTCCTTTTCTTTTTGATAAGAACAAAATACACAAAAACGTTAAAAACAACTCTTATTTAAAAAAGTTACAAAAAAGTATTTTTTACTTTATACAAAATTATTTATTTTGTTTCTAATGTTTATTACAACTTTATCATTTTAAAAACAGTATAAATCATTCACATCCCTTCTTCCCTGTGATCTGGCTAGAGGTGTGGGGGGAACTAAATGATCAGACGACATGATTAACTTCAATTATTTATTTATCACTCTATTCAACTCAGACTCAAATAACACTTTAAATAAGATAAATTGATCAGTCAGAGCACGGGGGTGAGACGAGATGCGTGGAGAGTATATATACAATCATGCAGACCTATCTTTAAGATACCTTTATACAGAGCTTGTTTAATTAATGACTTCACTAATAACTTAACTCTCTAACATGAACTTGATTAAGAATCACAGTACCTGAACTCTAGCGGTCTTCTAATCCGTGCGTTTACTTTAACACGGCTCCAACTGTTGAACTAAGCCCTTTCTTAAAATTCCGACTTCTCGCTTCCTACACTGTTTACGTATTCGTTTCACTACCACACTTCTCATCTATCCACAATTTACTTCACTTCTAAACTATTCTCACTTCACTAACTCTCAAACTCGCGAATACAGAATATATATATTAAACTTAATTTGCATAATCACGCTTTCTGTCTTCGGAGAAAGTTGGTTGAAAAAATGTTTCCCCCAAAAGAATTCCCCAGAGGTTAATAGAAGGAACCGTATAGATCCGTCACAACAGTTTATAGCATAAATTTATGGAAGTATAGCTTATAAATTCCATATTGAAATGCTTCTACAGGGTGACAGAATAACGGAATTTTTGGACTGCGTGACGGAAGCCATGAGCTTACAATCGCAGCACTGTGGGACAATGACCTTGAGCAAGTAAACACTTAGCCATTTTTGTTACCATCGGTCAGTGGAATGGGCAACAGCGTTCATTGGCCATAAAAAATGTTTATAAAAACAGAGATAGTTTTGAAACTGAGCAGAGGCAGTTCTGACGTTTTTACAACTTAGGATGTCATGGTGCCGTCCCATCAAAACACGCGATAAAAAATTAGTTAATAATTTTCAAGAGACTAGATCTGCCTTAAAGAAGAAACCAGCAGGATAATTAAGAAGTACTTGTACTCCATTGAGATGTTGCAGCGGTTAGTGAGGAATCTCAACAACAGATGTCAAGAATGCATTTGTACAGGAAGACATCTAAAGGACGCAATTTAAAAAAAAAATAACAAATTTCGTTAATGTTTCTTAAATGACAGATTTTAAGGTTTCAATTATCATGAATAAAATATTTTTCTTCCATCACTCTTTGTTCAACTACAATAGATTGTTAAAAAGTTCCCGTTATTTTGTGTCACCCTGTATATAATCTGCATCACTGGTTATTAAAATAGCAACACCAGGAACAAAACTTTAAGTAACAAAGCCTTACTTATTGTACATATACATAACAGTAGAAAGAAAACATGACTAAATTTGTATTTAGAGAATACAGATATTGAAATCAGTTCACACCATTACCATCTCTAGAAGCTAAAAGGGTTCGAACCAAGTACCTAATCGAACTAGGCTTGGATGACAGATACGAACTAGTCATTCCATGCTGCTTCAAGTCAGTGCCACGCTTCATCATAGTGTTTGTAGGCCGAAGGAGGCTCAGTTTCTCAGAAACTCATGACCAGATATTTCGATATTTTAAACGGGTGAAAGATCTGGTGAACGTGCTAGCCAGGGCAACAGTAGAACATTTGTTTTTCAAGGTAGGTCAGGGCATGATGGGAAATATGCGATCTTGTGTTATCTTGTTGAAAGATGATGACTTTGTGGCTTCGTAAGCATAACACGGCCGCTAATCTTAAGATTTCAGAAATGTAAAGCTGGTTTTTAATATAATCGACGACGTAAACATGAGGTGTTGATATCGAATACCCAATTCAACACTTGATCCTGTGACCCATACAATTACATCAGGTGCAAGATCAATATGGTGATATCAAATGCAAACAGATATCCGCGAAGTGGCTGAAAGATCCTACAACGCTGAACTCACAACATGTCTGTCCTCTCTAGCGTTAGTGGCTGGAGGCTGTCGAGATCTTACATGACGTCCAGTAGGACCCTTTTGAACTCATGAATTTCATATTAGATGACAATGGTCTGATTGCGAACAGCTCGATGAACAATATCATGGAACTCTAAACCGCATTCTCAATAGGCCCCGATTTTGCCACAATCGATCTCCGACATGTTGTGGCAGCCGTTTCTTCTTGTATGAACACGGTATAGCACAATCTTTTCACAACCAACCAACATTCAAATGGGAATTCCGAATGAGAAACTCGAAGCATAATTTTATTTTTACACAGAGTTTGAGATGCCTTTTCTTATTTCTTAAGTTTATTTTCGTTTAAAGGCTCATTTCGTTCATTTGCATATCTCAACGTCTAATCTATTTTACCTTAATTTGACGTTTATAAAACCCCTCCTTCATGATGTTGCAATTATAATGACCTGCAGAGCATTGGGTCAAAAAAAAAAAAAGAAAGTAAACACAATTGTTGTGAAAGTGTGCATTATGTGAATCATTACTATGCTGAATAGATATTAAGATAATTTTACATAAAAACTCTATATTTGCTTCACTATTGCTTTCAGGGTTTTCACATTCAATGATTCTCTCAAGTATTATATAAAAATGTTATAACGAAATTTATAGAAATAATGTGTTGTTGTCGTGTGTTTTATCCTGCGATACATATGAAAGACCAGCGATGGAAGAACAGAAACAAAAACACAGAAGAATATAGACTTTTATTACAAACGATGATCCCAGCATAGAACAGAAGGGATGCACTACGTTCTATTTGAGACGGGAATCCATTTCAGGCGAAAGTTCGACTTTTTTCCCCGAAGAACCCGATTCGAACCCGAGGCCACTTGGTTAGATGCCGAAGGTCATATCCACCATATGTATGAGCGACATAGCAATAACGTAAATCGTAATTATAGAGAACTTTTTAATATGTCAAAAAAAGATTTTAAAATATTTGTTGTGTGTGCAACGTTATCGGAAAATCCATGTTGATAAAGATAAGAAATATGTTAATAAATAAACAGAATTCATAAAAGTTGTAAACTTAATCTCTGTGTTTTGTTTAATATTAACTTTTTTTTAACATTGTATACTTGTTTAATGTTTTTTATTCCATTGTAATAGTGTTATTTCATTAAAATATTTGTAAATTTTTTACAAATTTAATATTTGAATTTAATAGCAGGTAAACCAAATATAATAATAAATAAATTATTTCATCCATGTATTATAAATTATACATGGATAATGAATCATTATAACAATAAATAAATTATTCCAGGAAATAATGTATTTAAAAATATTTAGTAAATTGAAGCATTTATGACTTAAAAGCAATCCTATACATATAGTATACCGAAAATGCATGATGAAATATTTCCAACTATTCTACAGATTTTGTAATGCCACTTCGAACATTTTTCTGGAAAATTAAATGAGTTAATAAGGTGTTTTTATTATTCTTATGTAACCAAAATATTTCGGAATGTTTCTGAATTTCAGTGGATAAGCTGCTAAAATTTATCAGTATGAGAATTACATCAAATGGTCTTTTGTGTGATTATAAAATAATCTTATCTGAGTAATGATCAATTTTTTTAAGGTTTCAGTATTCGCTCCAAAATACAGATGTATGAGGTGAAAAAACTTAACTCGACAGGAGAAATAAGAGTTACTCTTAAAAATTTCTTTCAGAACAATTAAACAATTGTAAACTTATTTCCAATATGTTCGCTGGTTTTCATGAGTTGAGTTAGAATTTCTACATTTTTTAGCCCGGGAGAGGTCGCGTGGGGCACAAAATCACCCTAGGCTCACGAAATTGTTAATTCTGGGGAAAATGTTTATTTTTTTCTTACCAATAACCTTGACAGTATCCTCCTATATGACAGTCTTCATGGGAACTAAAATGTATTTGTCACATGTCTCCCTCTTTTTTGGGAGTGGCAAACGTTTTCTTACAAATCTTAAGGTATTTGTTTTGACTGTGTTCTCCGCGCTACCACTTTTGTTCCAAAATATTTTCTATGAACATGCTACATTTTTCTCCTGTGAACAACTAGTGGGTTTTGATTGCTGTGTTGTACGACTTATTATGGTTTATAAATGTGAATGAGCAGAATACAAAAAGAAAAAAGAAAAGAAATGGGCATCTATAAGCTCTATTGAAGGAAGTTGAGACTGATCAAGCAAGGGAAGAACCTTCTGAAATAAAGCAAATTAATCATGATTGCGAAAGTAAATTTGAGAAAAGCGATGAGCATGAAACGTTTGAGTTCAAAGGAAAATTTTCAAATGCTACCTAAAGATCTCCATTAAGAAAAATATGGAGCCATAAGTGTACCACACGACATACTTCACCCTGTCAAAAAGACACAAGTAAGAAAAAGTTCAACATGCTATTTGCCGACCATCAAAGGATAATAAAACTACAATAACTTGAATAAAATATGACAATTTTGCCTGCAAATAGCATTATATCGAGAGAGAAAAAGTAAAAAAATAAAGACTCAATGTTTGAGAAATAAACAAAATAATAAAAAATATTGAACGTGATCATTCTTATTAAAATTTACTTTTATCAACAGATATCTCTCATTAATTTGAAATGTTCATATTCACTAATCTAAAAATACATACTAAGCATATAATAAGCGAAATATCATAAGCAGGGTTAAAAATATGTTCAGCACATTTAATAGTAGACTGAATTATACATTTTTTAAACATTCAAGAAATAGAAAATTCGAGCAGATGAGAAACATATGTTGCCATACCCACACTGATATTCCTGACAAACTTCTTCACTTATAAAAAGGATATACATGTTATTTTGTCTTTTTTTCTATTAATTTCTCTTTTGAACTGCTTTGGAGAACAAACTGGAAAAATGCAGCTAATATTTTTGTCCGTGGTGGCAGGTAAGTTTGTAAATTTTTCACTTCTGAATAACACAATCATTTTTACATGAAATATTAGTGTAATTGATTATAAATTTATTAATTCCTTGAATTGATTGATTTTATAACTGTATATTCCCTATAACTTATGTTCATTTATAAATTTACCACTTAAGAATTTTTCTTATTACTCAGATTTGTGTACTAATTTATTGTCTAAAAGTTGTCAAATTTGTCTATTGAATTTGTTTGTTGAATTTATTGTCTAAGAGATTTGCGTACTAATTTATTGTCTAAGACGTCAGACTTGTCTATTGGATTTGATATCTAAGAGTTACTCAGATTTGTGTACTAATTTATTGTCTAAGAATTACTCAGATTTGATTACTAATTTATTGTCTAAGACGTCAGACTTGTCTATTGGATTGTTTGTTGATATCTAAGAGTTACTCAGATTTGTGTACTAATGTATTGTCTAAGAGTTACTCAGATTTTCGTACTAATTTATTGTCTAAGAATTACCAGATTTGTCTGTTGAATTTATTGCCTAAGAGTTACTTAGATTTGCGTTATAATTTATTGTCTAAGAATGCTAGATTTGTCTGTTGAATTTATTGTCTCTGCGTTCCTCATATTTGTATTCTAATTTATTGTCTATGAGTTGCTATTGTATATTTGTTATTGTGTTATTTATTATATATATAATTATGACTTAATATTTATTCAAATTTTTGTAGAACATTAAAATTCAATCCCCAATAATGTATGAAAATTTTTATTTATGTGTTTTTAAATATGCTTACCTGTATTTAAGATTAGTTTGGATTAATGTTACTTCAGCAGGACTTCGAATTCTTAGAAATTTTACTAGTTTAAACTCGGATTTCTCTAAAAATAAATAATAATTATATTTGTGTCAATTTTACATTTAATTTGAAAAACATAGAAATATATAAGGAATAGATATCTCTTCTCCTAAATACATTACTGTCGAATCCATGCCATCATTAGGGTCTAAAAGAGTACTTTTAGCAGAAGGAAACTACTTTTTTACCTTCCAAATAAATCTGGTAGGAAATTTACTATCTCTTACATTGCAGCTAAATGATTCGCGGTAGCCATGTGTTTTGAATCAGTTCTTCATTTAAAGGCATTAAAAATTTATAAAATTAAATATTGTAAAATAAAGCGCATAACGCACCACACCTATACTTTCAAGCAGCAATTTTTAGTTTTTAGGTACATGAGTCGTATAACGAGCACCCAATTTCTTACGAAGAATCCTGAAAATTCGTGCAATTCTCTTATGTTTTGAAGTCGAGGTATTATTCCAAGCTTTAGAAAAAAATAGTATACTTCTAGAACTACAATCCTTTAAGTTCATAAGGAATGTAGTTTGTTTTAAACAAACAGTATTTCGATACATGCATAAGTCTAATTTTTTCCCATGCTCATCTTTTTATTTTTTATTTTTAAAACATACATTTTTACACCCGGTGTATAAAGCGCACCAGTAAATTTCGATCTTATTTTTTGTGTTAAATGTGCGTGTTTTACCCCGGGTTTTACGGCAAATAATATTTGAAGACGTTTTTTATGTTATATTCATTACAATTTTTAATTAAAAAAGAAAGATTTGTTATTTACGAGAATTTTCTATAAAGTTTGTCAGAATTTTAATTGAAGATTGAAATCTATTACACAAAATGTCTCTGGATTTTGAGAAAAAATCACTATTATCTTAAAATTCTTCAATAAAGAAAAGTCTTCGGAAAATGAAAAAATCTCTTTTCACAATACTTCCTGAAATTAATCCAGAAAAATCATTTCTTTAAATAAGAGCGTTAATGTGAGATTTCATAAAATGTTCAGGATCAATAATTCCCGAAATATATTATCAAAAAAAATATATCATGTATATATATACTAATTTATGTCTCCTCCAGTGTTACTTGGATCTGTCGCATGCAAGAACCGCTGCTTCAAAGAAAAATTTGAGATCTGTAATCAGGAGCTTATAAACGGCGTTCCAGAGACCGATACTTCATTTTGTAAGTTTTAATTTGTAAGTGCTAAAAAATTGGTGAATGCTCAAAATGTTGTATAATTTTACTACTATTTGCAAAAATTTAATCCTGATTATTTGATATTCTTTAATCATAGAATATAAATTTTTTTTATCATGTTTGCATTGGCTTATAAATATTATACAATTGGAGTGTTCTCTTTTTAAGTTTATTCTGAATAACTTTATAGGTGGTTATCAAAAGAAAAGTCTACATTGCCTTATAATGCCAGCAATTGAGTGCAAACTGAAGTTTAAGTCAAAAGCCGAAAAACTCAAGGCTGTCATGGAAAAAGTCTGTCAGAAAGGATCTAAACTGCAAACAGGTGAATTCTAAGGCAACTAAATTCATAATTTAAAACATTTTTGACATTATTTAGTTTAAATTTTGAATTTTAATGATCCGCCTTATAAAGCTTCGCCCATCCGGTATAGTGGTTAGCGACGCTGATTGCTGTGCCGTAGGGCCTGGGTTGGAATCCCGGAGAAGACATGGATGTTTCTAAATGTATAGTGCCTTTGCGGCATGGGGGTACTTTAAATAGCCGTCTAGCCGCAAGTCTTCTCGTGAGGTTGGTGGAATGGGAAGAGAGGTGGAGGCCTCTGACCCTTCCTCAGGGTATTTTCCCTCAAAATTGAGGTGGAACCGAGCTAAATCGTACTGTCACCTGAATGGTGCTCAAGACTACGGCCTACGACAGGCGTACATCTAGCTCGTTGCCATGATGAATTTCGTGAGCCTGAATCTGACGCAGTCGAGATCAGGTAGCATAAGAAACAACAACAACAACATAAAGCTTAGCAGTATCATCATGAAAGAATATAATATGCACAGATAAAAGATTAACAAATTTTTTTTTTGTTTTTGAGATCTCTAAATTTCAAAGAATTCCTGCATTTGTTATAAAATGTTTACCAATCACAGAACGAAGTTCAAGCCTTCCTAAAATAAATTTGCAAATATTATTTTTGGGACAGAAAAAATAGTTTATTACACCATTAACAAATATTTCTTATTGTGTTACATTAAATTAAAACGAATCATCCTTTGTCCGTCCGGTATTATGCTTAATAACGATGACTGTGGTGCCGTAGGGCTTAGTTTCGAACGCTGGAGAAGGCATGGATGTTTATAAAGAGTGTCTTTGTTGGCATGGGGCTACTCTAAATAGCCAATAGAGCACAAGTTCTCTGGTGAGGTTCGTGGAAGGAGAAGATAGGTGGGGGACCCTGAACACCCTCAGTGCGTTCACCCCCCCCCCTCCCCACATCTCGACCAATTAGGGTGGAACCAAGCCAAATTGTATAGTCACCTCTATGGTGCTTAAAGCTACGGATAACTTCAGGCGTACTACTAATCACTTGCCACG
>BMAO01007610.1:0-30687 GCA_019973975.1 Trichonephila clavata | reverse complement strand
CAACAACAACTGACAGAAATGCAATTGTTTTATTTTTAACATATCTTACACTATTAAAATTCGAAGGTAAACAAACGTATCTATCTATCTATGTGCGTCTATCTTCTCACGAACCGTACGACGCAGAAAGTCGCGGAAGGTACCAAAAGATCGGGAATTTTCCGGGGAAGCCGTATTGCCCATTTGTATTCCGATATTGTAATTAGTTGAAAAGATATTAATTAAAAACCTTAAAACGCCTAATTGTTTTACTCCTGCCGGTTGTTTACTTGGCGGAACTTCCGTTCCGTTTCGGCCGAGTGGTAATCTTACGTTTTCCACCATATTAAAATTGTCATCTAATTTTCGGTGTTGAAATCAGACAAAAAATAATTACAGAATCGGAAAGATCATTTATTTCGCCACGATACTGTATAATTATTTTTGTAAAATAACGATATTTTCTATTTTTTTCGAAATTTTTAAAATAGTGTTAAAACTGATGCGTTTTTATGAAAATTATTTCTAAATCGTTGGGTATGAATTACTTTTCGTGTTATTAAATCGATATTCTACACTAATTAACTTCAAGCCTTTCTCTTTTAGTTCCATTCATTTAAAAAATAAAATTCTCAAAACCTTTTTTTTAAAAGAATTTTTAAAAAGTAGTCCCAATTTTTACTTTACATTAAATAACTTCGTCATTTATGAAGGTAATCTCACAAAACCGTTTTTCCGTGTGTAAAGCAATATTATACGTAACATATACGAAGATTGAAAAAATTGCTTCAAAATTACGGATTTTAAAAAACATTGTGATTTTCGTAAACTGCTGTTTTTCTGAGAATTAACTTAAACATTAGTTTTTGTACATTTTTTATTTCAAAGTACGTTATTTTTGCAAATAGTTTGTGATGTTTGAGAGCATTAACGTAAAAATTATGCCCTAAAAATGAAGGTAATGATTTTTAAAATAATTTAAAATACGCGATTTTACATTTAGCCAAACATTGGCGTCGAAAATTAGCTTTGCGCCAAAGACTTTTGACCTGTTTCGCCGTCGACCGCATCTAACTCAAGGGTTACACTAAAAAATTCTGCCTTAAACAGGGGGAAATCAGTAACTTTGGCGAGTAAAAAAAAATGCGAGTGAAAAAGTTATTTTTTCCTCAATTTTTCTTTATGTAATTTTCAAAATTAAATAACTATATATGTCAGATTAAGATGATAAAATGCATTCAATGCATTTCTGAGACTCATTTAAAATATTTATCAGTATCAAAATTTTTTTCTTTCATAAAACTTATAGTTTACTTTAAAATAATGCCTAATGTATATTTCTTTTTTTTTTTTTGACATATAATTTCATAATAAAATCGAAGAATTTGCCCATTTCGAAACTTTTTTTTGCATAACTTCCTTAGAAAAAAAAGCCAATGCTCATATTATATATTCTTTATTATTAATTGCGTGTTCTTAATATGTCATAAATCAATACATTTTTTGCGATACATTTAAATGTAATCTTCAATCGAAATCTTTCAATAGTTATGTGAATATCCTGTGGATCCCCTCAATTAAAAATTGATTTCAATTTGAACCTCCCATTCATTATTATTCCCTATTTTCACTTTCTGCTACGTGTCTGTGTAGCGTAGTTGGATAGCGCGTCGCTTCCGCCAGGCAGATATTCATATGTCTGGGTTCGAATCTAGAGAATTCGATTTTGTTCATTTCTGCTTATTTTTCTCACCCACAACGTAAATTAATTCTCTCTTCTTCAATGATTGAATTCACTTGCTGCATCCCCACTGATCTGAAATTTACTTCATTTTCAGTGCTGCCATTATTTAAGCAAATGGTATGTCACAATTAATTGCTAAATGAGCATTTTTAATCAATTTTATTAGAAAATAATTAATAAGTTAGTTTTGTATAATATACTTTTTTTCGCAGATACGTGTTTAAATAATTTAATTAACACAGAGTGGAATGAAAAACTATAAAATTAAAATTAAAAAAAATTAAATGTTAGTTCTGTTGTGGAATTTCAAAGGAATTATTCAAACCTAACGTATTTAATTGTAGAGTATTAGATTAGTGCAAAACTTTAAATTGATTTTGTATATGTCTTTTTTTATTTTTTAGTAATTTAGTTTGGGGTGTTTTAATGTTGAAAATCATTGCATTATATTGATTAAAACTTTAAATGATTCTGAATTTTGTTTTACTATATATAACTTTCATTGAACATAAAGCAAGTCTAGCTTTGTTTCTGTTTTAGTTTTCTTGTGGATTTTCGTTTTCTTCATTCTTAAAGAATGACTTTTTTAAGAAAAGTGGAATAAAATACCTTAAAAAAATATAATTCTGAAATATATTTTAGTTACATAGTATTATTTTCTTTTTGAATGATTTTATACAGTGAATGTAAATAAATATTTCCAGGCTTTTTTATTCTTATATATTTTTAATCTAACATTAAAAAACAACGCAATGAAGAAATGAATAATCCTTTCAATAATTAACGGTGAGAGTTTTTATATTTATTTTTTTAGAAAATGGATTTAAAATAAAATATATTTTACGAAACTAAAGCAATATTTTTCCCGTTATTCATTACTAGATTAATTATGTAATATGACAACACTGTATAATCTGTTTTTTTCTGGATAAAACGATAGATTATAGTTTTCTGGACTATACTTTAGCTACCAGTATATAACGATTCATTGGCAAATGAAAATACCACACATACACACAAACCCCGTGTATTATTTTAAGCTATAAAAAAGTATTTATTGTTAAAATAATGAATATGTTTGGTTTTTTCTAATATATTATATCAGAACGTTTTATTTGTTGCTTTAAATATACATTTTTTTAAGTAAAAAAACATTGTTTTCTGTAAATCATTATTGATCATTCAGAATCAGTGATTAAAAAGATAAAATGCTGAAAATTATCTTTTTTTAAAGAATTTTAAAAAAACTTTTTTTTTTTTTACAAAACAATGATATTTTGCATATTTTATGATTTTTTCTCAAATGAATCAATACAATACCGTTGCGCTTAAATAAAAATGATTTTTAAAACTTTTATAATCAGTGATTTAAAAAATAAAAAGCCGAAAACTTTTTTGAACGAATTATAATAAAACACTCAAAATACTTAAATCAAATCATTTAATAATTTCTTCATTGCAAAAAGATTAATTGCATGAAACTTTTTTCCTGTGTGTCAAACATTTCAAAAAATCCTCTCAATTTTTTTCAAGATTTAAAGTAGTAGTAAAATTTTGTAATTTGAAAAATTTCAACTTTTCTGTCTTTTTTCACATACAATTATTTTTAAGAAAGCTACGTTTTCATTTCGGGGGGCTAAAAAATTGCAACGAAAGAATTCAAAAGTGAGTGGGGGATTTTTAAATTCACACTGTTCACTTACTCGAGGGTTTTTGGCGACGAACCTTGAAATTTTCAACCATGGTCAAGTGACGAGGACGACACCTGAGCTTTCACCCGTCTCTCCTAATTACCACACCAACGCAAGAACAAATTTCGAAAAAGGGAGTTTTAATGACATAGTTAAAGAAATTACTCACATCGCTCGCATACACACACATAAGTGCTATCGACCTGAGGGAAAAAGGAAATTCCTCTGGGGATTTTTTTTAAGTTATTCACTCGGTAAAAGCCCGTGGAACGCCGAGCCTGGGGAGAGGAAAGAAACAAAGAAGTCGAAGTAATTTCGAAAAATAATATTGGATGTGCTGGTTTTGTGAAGAGAAGGGAAAATGTTAAACGAGAAAGCATGATACGCACTCACATCGTACGCGTCACACCCACATAAAAGTGATGGCGTCAGAAAGAAAGAAGGAAATTAACATGGGGGTAAGTTATACCCTCGGTAAAAGCCCGTGCAACGCCGGGCCATGAAAGCTAGTATGTAAGTAAATTTCATGTGATGTTTAATAAACGTGCAGTAATTTTTAGCCTTTTAAATAAACCATTGACCATTTAATAAGAATATATACTAAATAGTTGTTATTTTAAACTATTTTCAATGGTCAAGTAGATAACAGTTTGTGCTTTAATCAATGTTTTATTCTTATATGTCGCGGTACGTTTTACACATTTAAAATTTACGTATAGTCCGTATATGCATTATTTTAATATCAATCCTTACAATACAGTAAAACTAAACTAATCCCGCATACTGTTCGTGTTTATGCATTTCAAAATTCAATTATTCTGTATTTAGTTTTCTCCCCTTCGTTATTACAAATGTATTATAAATTATCTGTATAAATTGTTTAAATCTGCATTTCACGGTATTTCATAGAATGGGTTTTTTCTGTTGAATTATGTTATACAGATTCTTAATCAATTGGATTTATTTAATATGCAAGCACAAATCCCTTTACTAATCAAAAAAAAATTTTAATTTATTTTAATATTTAATATATTTAACGATATAAATTTCTCATAATACTAAATTTTTATAACCCAGTGGGTTTGTATCAAATCTCTTTAATACATGAGGATTTGTCCCCCGTATAAAAAAAACTCCAAGTTTTTCTTTTACCTCCAATTTGAGTAGACATGATTTGATCGCACATGTATTACTTCAAACTCTTCGTTCTAATATCCCCATTTCATATTATATGTGTCAAGATAAAAATCTTCAATCACCGAAAAAGTTACTCTCGATCCGAAACATTTTTATATATTTATTGGAAAAAATACTTTCTCTCTTTTTCCTTCCATATAGATTTTCATTAATCCTCACAAGTCAAGACATGAGAGCGGAAGCATGACTTAAAATTGTAGTTATATAGATTATTTTTTTACATTTTTTGAACATTTTTTCCCGAAATGTTTCCCATATATTTCTCCAAGTAAAAATACTATTTTAAAGTAGCAATTATGTAGTTTAAAAATCCTTTATGAGTATTTTTAAGCTCATTTGTTGAAAAGTATATAACGTAAAAATTACTTTCAAGTGTACCATTCTAAGTAAATATAACTTTTAAGACATTTCAGAAATCGATCACAAAAATTATTTTAAATATCTTAATCCGAATCATAGTAATTTATCATCAATGTGGAAAACACATTTTAAAAGATTTGCTGGGCTACACTTTAATAAAAGTTATTTCTAAAAATGTTTGGAAAAATCTGAATCTAGTTTAAAACTTTTTCAACTGAAATGTACGGACTTAACACAAATTATTGTGATTAAAAATATAATGTAAAATGAATTTTTTTAAAACTTTTATTATTAGCTATTGGCTATCAACTGCAATTGATCTCTCGTTAAAGGGGAACACAGACACTTTATTCATTAATGTGAATTCAATCTGTATGTCAACTCTCTTTGAAGGAATAGTTATAATTTTAATTAAATGGATGATTTCGAGAATTAATAGATTTATTGTGCCAGAGCTACTCTACATGATGGGCCTTCAATAGCACTGGACTCGAACACATGACACGCTAGCCACGAACTCATGCTCATAACCATTAGGCTATCCCGGTTACATGATGTTGCTATAGCAATGTAATTTGAGGAGGGGGAGGGGCACAATCCTTTATTTAGACTTGTTTGGTAATGCTTCCACGGTATTTGTTTTTATAAAACTTCGCATGTACTGCTTTCTCCAGTAATTTATTTTTCTACAAAAATCTTTTTTTGATATGTATGTTAGTGTTAAACTTTTGCATAATTATGTCACATTACAAATAGCTGTTTAGTGCCTAAATCAATTAAAAATTTTCGATTATTTTTACGTTTATATTAAAATTAGACAAATACCAGGTTTTAGCTTTTTAAGGGCCTAACACTACAACGTCCGTCGCTGTCAATAGGACACCGGATTCTGAACTGCTTTTCGGATTTTTACAGAGATTTTGAAAATATTTCGTGATTTTTGCAAAGAAAAGAAAACAAAGAAAAAGTTTTATGGATGTAGGTTAATTTGGAAATATTTTACAACTGAATATATATGGACTTCTCTCCAGCTGTTGTCGTTCGATACCAATACAGTTAATCATCATAAATAGCTGTCGTTCAGTAGAAGATAGAGTTCACGAATTAAAACAAAGTAAAATAAACTCTCGGATTCAATACCGCTCATATATTTGACCTTGAATGTAATGTTATTGGGTTTACTGTGGAAATGAGTCAGTTATACTAAAATCGTTGTATCTGCTATTACGTACACATTACATAAGTGCTAAAAATTTGAAAACTCAGATAAACAGTGAACCTTAAAAGAATTACAAATTCACTGAAACTCAAAAAGTGCGAAATTAAAAAGAGGAATGGAAATTCAACTAAAAAAGTGTCTCTTGCATGAAAATTGTGTGCAGAATATATAGAAGAAAAATTAAATATCACTGTATTCATTGCAAATGAGATATGCACAATATATTACGCATAAAATCGATAAACATTGTTGAAAAACTCGCATTCTCACAAAAATAAAGATTTTGCCTATTATACAAATATTTATGAATATTATTGTTTTATTCATCTTACAAATTTAAGTAAATTTTTGTTATAGTTTTCTATGATAAATAATACAAGATAATTACATGAAATAATATTAAAAAAGTCTTAAAATTAAACCCTTTTGAACAATATAATCCAGCATTTATTTAGTTATTACAATTATTTTATATAGTTAATATATCAAAGTGTCGGAATGACACCGGCGGTCGCTTAAGGGTGGTCGAAATCCCGGACGGTGTGGTGTGGTGTGGTGTGTGTCTAGTGTCTGTATTAAAACTTTCCATCATAAAATGTATTAGTAGCTAGTAACTAGGTATCCGCAATCTTATTTTATTTTCAGGTTAAATATTTTAGTATTATCTGGTTCTAAAAAGACATTAAAAAATGTACGGGTAATTTTAAATGTTTTTATGCCTTAGTAATATAATTTCAGTAATTCCTTAATTTCAGATTTTAAAGTCACAGCATTCTCACTCAAGTGTTTTAAAATATCAAGAGGTTTATTAAAAGTTTAAGAAAATTGTCATCTCTCTTTCTATTGACGTAAAATCGCTTTTTTTCCATTTATGAAGGAACAAAAAAATTATATAATCAAATCTTATTTAATATATTAAACGGAAGAAAGAAACATCTATAAATATCTGATTGCATAATTTAAAAACATTTTTGCTTTTTGTTGCTATATGATTTCCAGATTTCAACTACCGGATACATATTGTGACCATCAAAAAATATCTGTAATTCAATTATGCAATACATTTTGAACAAGAATAATAAGAAATAAATAAATTGTAGATACAACCTTTAAAACCAATTTCTTCAAAAGATATTTTGCAACTCAAAAGAAAGCGTACAAAAATTAATAATGTATCAATAAGAGCAAATCGAAATTTACCTCGAAACATACAATTTCAAAACACAATCGCGTACAATCTCACACACTTTTTTGATTGCCTAGGACTATTTTCTTCATATTTGTTCCTGAGATAAGGTCACATATTTCTAACAAACAAGTATTTTAAGATTTATAAAGTTTTTCCTTATTTTTCATAATAAGACTATTCTTTTAAATCAATACGCCTTGCATATTTGTAAAAAGGAAAAACTTGCACGTTTCAAGCTTGTGAAAATATTACTATTTGATTTCTTGTCCAAATACGAATCTGAATATTCGAATTGAAGCTATCTTGCAAAGGTGTTACCATTTTATAGATTTCCGTTATTTTGTCTGTTGAATCTTTAAAATGTATCCCGCGTGTGTTTTTGATACTTCTTTTTCATTTATTTTTCTCTCTCAACCTCATGATTTAAGTTTTTTATAGTATGCTTACTGAGTGTTTTGAGATGCATATATATTCTCTCTCACTAAAAGCAATTTTCTTTATTTTCCATAAATTTATTTCATGTTAGCTATTGTTTTATACACCTTCATAAATAAAACCGTTTTTTTTCTAAACACTTATTTGTTTTTTGTCATATGTATTCGCCATCATGAGAAATGATTGACAGGTTTTACATTCTAATGACCTCTAAGGAATTTCTAACTTTTGAAGAGCGTACGAACTTCCAATATTCATGTTTATGCCCTTTGAAACATAAGACATTTAGATAAGGATTTAAATAGTGTTTATACAATCATTATTATTGTAATGCTGGCAATCTAACATAATTAAGATGCTTAAGATTGATAAAACAATGCACGAGTTGGCTTTTACCTTTCAAACATATTAACATTAGAACGCCCATCAGTTTCGATTGGACACAGGAGCCTATTTAGTTTGTTCTACTTTCCTCATTTTTAAAAGGAATTTTAAAATTGTTCGTGACTTTTAATCATTTTCTATGAAACATCATTTCCACAAAAAACATTTGGAATTATATGTTAGTAAAAGGAGATTTTACAACCTAGATTTTACAATATACCTAGAGCGTTTGCAGGTGTCGTTTCGATACCATGGTAATTTATCATTATAAATAGCTGATGTTCACAGCAAAAGATAGTTCACTAAGTAGATATCATTAGTAAAGCAAACTTCCAGAAGTAATATTGAACATTTATTTCACCTTGAATGCAGTGTTATTGGGTTCACAGCGGAAATAAGTCATTTATACTAAAATCGTTGTGTCTAAGTGTTTCGTTACATTGCATTTGCTTATCTGTAATTACGTTCAAAATACGTAAGAAATTTGAGAAATCTGGTAAATATTAAATTTAAAGACCTAATAAAATTCCCAAAACACAAAAAGTGCGAAATTTAAAGAGTGTAATGGAGAATGAAACTAAAAACTGTATGTCTCTTGCAAAGGAATGGTGTGCAGAAAATGTACAGGAAAACATTAATATCACTGTATTCATAGCAAATAAGATATGTACAAAAGCATATAAATGAAAACGATAAATAATGATAAAAAAACTAGTATTTTCACAAAATTTCAATTTTGCTTATTTTCTAAGGTCCTATAAATATTATTGTTTTATTTCATTTTGCAAGGATTAAGTAAATTGTTTAGTTAATTTATGATATAAAGTGTCATAATATATGATAATTACATTAAATGATATTAAAATTCCTAAAACTGAACCCTATTGAACATTATTTCAGCAATAATTTAGTAACATTATTTACATTACTACAATTATTTTAGATATTTTATATCAAGGTGTCGTAAACAGACTGGATGATTCTTATGAGTATTCGAAATCCCGGACGTTCTAGTGTTTTACAGTATTTCCACTTATTTGACTGAATTATTCTACATCGTTCCTTCTACTTAAATATTTGTAGTGGTTGACGTCAGACTATTTTTTGAGCCCTTAGGGGGCAAATAAATATTTCAAGCATCTATCTGGTACAACCACTTAATCAGTTAACGGTTATCTAGTCTTAAGATTTAACCCTGTAGAATACTTGCTGTGCACGAGAAATATTTTATCCGTTTTCAATAAAAAATTCTTAACTCTTAAACATGAAAGCTATATGGTATATTCTCTTTTGCAACTGAAAATCTCAGATAATGGGGTATTTTCTTTAACAGAAAATGTGCTGTTCATATTAAATATGTTTTAAATCTGAATTTGTTACCTTTTTATAGTATGTCTGAGTTTCCGTACAGTACTGATGTTCGTCATTTGTTGGAAGATTAAAATTCTTTTTGATTGGAGCTAATTCATGTCTCACGAAAAAATTCAAGCGTAGTAATTTTCTCAGGAACATAAATTTTATCAAAATGACGACAGGTTTCAATCAGTGGGCAAAAAAGAGCGTGGCGCAAAAGCAATTTGATACAGTCACGTTTTAATCATTGGGATTCAAAGGAAATTCCATTTTTTCCGTGACTTCAAATGGAATGGTCAAATCATATTCCCTTATATACTATAACTTCTGCCTCGTATCGAGGCTATTTGGAAACACATATGGATAAGTTTCAGGCCAAAATAAGTAGAATTTTTTATTCCTGCGTTCGCCAAAATAAAAATTCATTTCTTCGTATAGCCGGAGGCTGTCTTTATGAATTCGCATTTTCTTTTGGATGGAAACATTTGTTGAAATCGGATGACTTTATGAAAAACCCAATACGTATTGGAAATATGTTTTAAGGTTGGATTGTTAAAAAGCGCAATATAGTTTCAGAATTCAGGAAAAAATAAATTTATCGATATGAATTAATAAGGAATGTTGAGAAATTCGAACTGTTTTAAAATTCTTAACTCAACAGAAGAAGAGTGTACTAAAACAAGAATCATTTCCAACTCTCTTTTCTCTTATTATAATATCTCATAATTCTTATTCTTTCTTAATATTACTTTTGAAAGACAAAAATGTGCATGCCATTGACGAATTTTTTTTCCCACATATATGGAGATATTTTCTTTCGTGGAATTTACATTCTGAAGGTTTGTTCTCATAAATTTAATTTTATGTTAAAATTTAAGCAGAAAAATATCCCACCTTTAAAAGAATTTATTAGGGCTTCCATTATTTTTATAAAACTTCCATGACAAAACATGTTATTGCACTAAAAAAAAAGTGTTTATATTTATATATATATATATATATATATATATATATATATATATATAAGCTATTTTATATATAAGAGCTGCGTCTTAAGTTAGACATGTTTATAGTACTGTAGCATCCATATTTTTTATATTTTAAATTTTATTATTTTTATAATTTCTAATGTATTCTTTCTAAAATCTTATGTCTTGTTTATCTGACATTTTCGGTTTTTTTCTGTTTTGAAGATTGTTGATTTTTTTTGTCTTGTGACTGATCTATACGTGTCCTTCCACTCACCCTTTGGGGAATTCTTTTGGGCCAGAATTTTCAACCAATCTTCTCCGGAAGGCAGAAAACGTGATATGCAAATTAATTTTAATATATATATTCTTTATTCTTGAGTTTGAGAGTTAATGAAGTAAATTGACAGTGAAACGTATACGTAAACAAAGTAAGAAGCTAGATGTTTGGATATTAAGGAAGTGATTAGATTAGCTACCGGGAAGTGTTAAAGTCAACTTAAAGTAAATAGAAGACTGCAAGAGCTCAGGTACTATGATCTTAAATTAAATCGATGTTTAGAAGATTAAACTTATAGTGCGGTCATTAAATACGCAAGTTCTGTATAAAGTTATATTAAAGATAGAGCTGCATGATTGAATATATTCTCCCCAACACAAGCTCGTCTCTCTCCATCTTTCTCTATTACTTATTTAAATTATCTTGTTTAAGGTGTTGATTGTGTCTGAGTGGATTATAGTGATAAATAAAATAATTTGAATTCATCATGTCGTATGATCATTCAATTCCTTCCACACCTCTAGCTGGGTCACAGGATAGAAGAGATGTAAATTCATTATAATCTTTCTTTAGTAGAAAATTGTGACTAATATATACATACATATACATACATATACATATTATATATGGCTCATTTGATTTACGCGAGGACAACACTTGTCAAAAGCAACCAATATAAGGTTGCTCTTATTTTAAATACATTTACATATTTACATTTACAGTTATATTTCTTCCTTATGTGAAGCATTAAAAATCACCACTGATTTAAATAAAAAAATAATCTACGTAAGTGCATGAAACCATCAGACTAAGTATATGCATATAATTTATCCAAATGAAAAGTTGGGAGGTTTAAATACACATTTAAATATGGTATTGATAAATTAATTAAAAAGCAAATAAATTTCATAAAAGTTTAAAAAATTAATAAAACATCTCTGAAATTCTTATAATTGCTACTAAAATTGTTCAAACGTTTTAGGGAGTTCGTTAGACAGCAATTAGTATGAGACTTATTAATTGCTGTCTAATGAATTTTCTTTTGCATGACAAAATCATATAATTACAGATTTTTATTTTTCCATTAAAAATAAAGCTATCTGCTCTATTTAAATAATCAAAATCGTTTGGTTGTTGGTTTCTCTGGGCACCCTTAAGTTTAATTTTTATTTTCATTTGATTATATTATGTGGTTTAAAATTGTTACCCAAGAAATATAATACAATAAATAAAAACTCATGTTCAGACATCCTATGTCTAAACAGTAAAATTTATTAGAATTACTAAATGTGTTTTAGAATAATATAGGTTATTGCCATAGCATTAAACATAATATCTGCATCGTTCTGAGAGAAAAGAAACAGATTTGTTTTAAAGCACATTTATCATTTTCAGATATATCCGAGAATACTATGCTTCGGAAAATTAATTGAATACGGCTTATTAGCTTAATATAGTTATGCATCAGACTTAGAGACAGCTCATTATCAGCTATTTTTTATAAATTAATTTTATTATTATATGAAAAAGAAAGACAATATATGTCCATGCGTATTAATGTTTTCCCCTTAACAACAGCTGTTGCTTATATTTTGGAGAATAAATTAGGGAAACAATAACTAAACATTAGCAGTTCTTGAAGTGACACTTAATTTGATTTACTTTGTAAGAGACACGCATGGGCTATTATTTTCATATCCTAAAATTAGCAGTCAATTAAGAACATAAATAATTTGCTAATACACTTTTCTGAATTTCAAAATAATTACCATCGCGTATCGTACATATATTTATTGTTATTTTTTACTACTAAAAATGCAGTACTTTCTTTGGTAGCTTTGTAATGTAATTCATTTAAATCACGTATCACATTTTTATACTAAGTGTTTTAGTTTTTAAGCCCTTCATATATATTTTAAATTTCTTACTATTAATGATTCTAATACATTTATTTAATATTTAAATTCTATTACAACCCAAAAGGATTATAAATATATCTTTAGAGTATAAGTTTTATTTCAGAAAGAATAAAACTTTCCCATTAATTAGAAACACACACAACCAGATTCTAAATTCTTTTTTCAGATATTTAAACTGAAAGTTTATTTAAACATTTATATTTTATCGTTTAATTTTTAAATTAATAAATGAATTAGAGCAGATATATTGAAAATATATTTAATGAAATGCTAAACACTGAAACTTGCTCCGAATCGTTATATGAAATTCTATTTCATCTGCAAGTATCTTTAAAATTTTGCCTCAGGTAATACAAAAAGTAAGAACACACTCAATAACTTTTATTTTTAAAAACATCAAACAACAATCATTCTTGTAAATACAACGGTAGATTCTTCTACGAGATTATATCTATACAAATCTCATGCACTTGTAAAAAAAAGCGTATATGTGTCAGCTCCCGGCATGTCTTTTGCGAAATCAAACGTTTTTTGAATTCATAAGGACTGTTAATGCGATCAGTAATGGAGATTATGTTTAAAATAATTGAATGATCCTCTAACTGTAAAATAGATTCCATTGATTAAGTTTTTTACGGCAAATTTTTTTCTACTGCGGATATTCACTGTCAATTTCGCGAGCTGTAGACCTTCATTGCAATTAGTGACAGAGAAGGGGATAATTAGGTGCGGTCGTTCAAAGATGGGCGAGGCAACACTTTTGATAAATCGTGAACAAGTCACAACCCTCCGTTTTCATGGAAGATTGAGCACGTGCAGTTGACGCGTGAGTGTTTATTAACGTCGCACTTAAAGGCAGCACGAGGAGTATTGGTGATGGACCTCATGCAGTTGACGGAAAAATTCACGAACAGTGAACATTACCCGCGTTCACCATTTTGTTTTTGTAATATCTATGCCTTTTAAAGTCACTGTTATACTACAAATTGCATCATCTTAGGCAATTGATACATCTAGAGTAAACATAGAAAAAAATGTTGGAATTCTAAGATACGTTTTTAAGGTATCCGAATACTTGCGACAACTTTATATTGAAAATATAGATATATGGGGGGGGGGGTGTTTTTAGATTTCTTTAGTAGATTTTTAAAAAAATATGCTGAAATTAAAAATTATTATTACTAAAATTGAAAAAAAACTGGTCAAAATTTACAAAAAAAAAAAACAACCTAAACGCAGACCATTTTGTACCAAAAGTTTATGAACAAATTTTCTAATTTTAAATTCTGATGTGTTGCTATGTTATTCATTTTTTAAATGACCTTCAAGATATGAGATGATTTAATTTTAACAAAAAAAATAGAGAACTTTATTTTAGATATTATATGAAATTGCTTTAAAAAACAATGATTATATTCACATAAGAGGTTGTAAATTTTGTAATAATACAGTGATTGATAAATCTGAAGGTTAAAACACTTCTAATGTTCTGCAGAATATTCATAAAAGATTTCACACACACAAAGTTAATTATATTCAAAACTTTTTAGCAATCGCTGGCCCCGTTTGAGCATTTTCAAAAAAACATATTTCGAGTAAAATGATTTTTAAAATATAACTTCTTGCTTAAAGTAATGCCATCTGGTTTTATTAAAACACTTGTAGTTTTTGTTCTAGTGAACGGGAAATAATAAACTTGGGATTTTTATAAAGCTACTAAGCTGGCCCATTTAAAATAAAACCATAAAAATCTGTCAATTTTAGGCAAAATTCCCAATTTTAGGGTAGTCTGATACCTTAAGCAAATAAGCTAACTACCGGAAGGACACTCTTTCAGAGGCGATCTAGAGGGCATAACCATATCGGGTACTTATAATATAATTTGAAACAAATTGGGGATAGCTTTATACATACACCCTAGGGAATATAGTATTAATCAATGTTTTATTCGTCGTTCTATTTCAGCGCATGTGCGCAACTCCAAGAACTTTCCTTGTATTTTGGATGTAAAGTACAAATATATTGAAGTTAAATTATATTTGATTATATTTCAAAACATTTTATTTTTCTTCTTGTAAACGGATTTATAGAATGCAGTACAACACATTAGTATTCTATTGCTAATTTTTATGAATATTTAGTGTACATTAACCACTTAACAATGGGCTAAATTCATGATAGTCACATGATAAATGCAATGCTTTGTTCTCCATTGAATTCAAAACTGACATTAAACCTTTACTGGTTTTATTTATAAAATTTAGATAAAATTTCCAATTTATAATTGGGTAAAGATGTTCAAGTACTTTAAAAAGAACAAAGTATCAGAAGTTTTTATAAAATCAAAAAAGTCCTCATGTTATCCGTGTATTTTTAAGCC
This sequence comes from Trichonephila clavata, assembly GCA_019973975.1. Classification (NCBI taxonomy): domain Eukaryota; kingdom Metazoa; phylum Arthropoda; class Arachnida; order Araneae; family Nephilidae; genus Trichonephila; species Trichonephila clavata. Next base: position 15,589 of record BMAO01007610.1, on the reverse strand, counting down.
AAGCATATTTTGTTTAATTATGTGCGTTATCATTAAGAAATATGTACATTTTAAAAGATGGTTTCTTAAATATACAAAATTACGCAACACAGAATTGCATAAATTGATTCTCTGTGAACAAATGATTACGTTTACCATGTGTCTATGACGTCATATAAATTAATGAACTGATTGGTTGGAGACATGGGATTGTAGCTATGTGAATATTACGAAACATGAATTTAACACATTATTTTGTAAAAGATTATCCAAAGTTACCAATTTTCAATTACTGAATTACAAATTATATTATAAATGTTGATTATCATAATGAATATAATTTGTGAAAACTACTTTACCTATTATAATTACGAGTTACAAATATATTGATAAGGTACATGAGTGTGTTTCTCTTACTTTTTATATTGATAATTTAAGGCATCCGACTACTCTAAAATGGTGAATTCTAACTAATATTGACAATTTTTTATGATTTTATTTTACAGGCCTTCTTATCAGCTTTATGAAAATACCAAATTTATTATTTTCCGTTCATTAGAATAAAAACAACACGTGTTTTAGTAAAAGCAGATTCCATTACTTTAAGCACGATGTCATACTTTTAAAAGCGTTTTAATTAAATTTTTTGGGGGGGGGGATTTGAACAAGGACAGCGATTGCTCAAAAATTTTTGAAAATAATTATTTGAAATTTTTGTGCATGTTATGCATAATAGTTGGAGTCTTTTTTACCTTCAAACTTATCAATCACTGTTCTATTGTAAAATTTACGGTCCCTTTTGTTAAGAAAATCACTGTTTTTTTAAGCAATTTCATATAATAGCTAGGACAAAGTGCTCTAGTTTTGTAAAAAAAAATTAAAGTATCTCTTATCCTGAAGATCATTTAAAAGAGGAATAACATAGCAACACAACAGAATTGAAAATTGAGCATTTGTTCACAAACTTTGATATAGAAGGGGCCCCGTTTATTTTATTTTTTGTACATTTTTAACAATTTTTTCCCCTTTTAGTAATAAAAATTTATTTTTATCTTCTTAATTTTAGCATATTTTTCTTAAAATGTACTAAACACGTCTAGAAACCACAAAAAAAATCGAATATCTCCATTTTAAAAAAGAATATTTGCAAGGAAACGGATAGCTTAATAGGTGTAAATTATGAATTTCTTTCAGAACTGAATTTCTACAATTCTCCATTTTTATAATTGTTGATGCTGAAAATCGGAATTCACATAAATACGATGCAGAAAACTATAAAAACATTTTTAAAGTTATTTTTCTAGGTATTTTTTGGATAATTACGCTTAATTTTAATCGAAAAAGAATTAGTTCATTCTTCCAAATATTTTGAAATTCAACCCCGATTATTACAGAGCGAAATTAGTTCTTCCTCTTCATTCAAAAATTATCCATGTACATATTTATCCGTTATCACAAATGGATTACGAATTCACTCAATTTTTATATATATATATAAATTTGGAAAGCAATGAATGGTTCTATTCTCTAGTGTTTTTAAATGGTTAATAACAATTTTAAGAATAGTCTCCCTCAATAAAATTGACGAATGAATTGGTTCCAAATTTTTTTGTTCTCAGAGTATCATTTGAATTTTTTTAAAGATATTTGGCGGCACATTTCAAAAATTTGGAGGCACACAAAAGTGCAACGACACAGTACTTGAGGATCACTGTGTACTTGATTAATCTTAAATTCACAACTAGGCAGTATTAGACCACATTACGATGTGTACTATTTAAAACTGAGAGAAATGCTTAATTTATTGACTTCCTCAGTTCCATAGCTATCCATTACAGCATAATGAGATTTATCATCAATCACAATAGACGTAGGTAATTTAACGCAAAAGACAGTATCAAAAGGCACGCCAGAATATTGATTAACCATCGAAATGTCATCAATTGCTTAAAGCTGAGAATTTATCTCTGTGCATGTTCTTGATCTATTGAATATTAATTATTCCAGCAAAACTAAAGCACTATTTTAAAAATTGATGAAAAAAACTACTATGCATATTTATTTACTTTTTATAGTTTTATTTTGATCAGTTATTCACAAGGTGTTTAATTTTTATTTTATAGTAGCAGTAAGTGCCCGTTTTTTATTGATTTTGAATATTAATAAATTTTTAATTTAGATGTTTTTTTTTTTAGTTTTCATTGGAAATTTGAAAATTTACAATCTTGCCATGACTTGCGACATTATTTGAATGATATATCAAGATACTTTGTGCAAGAACTGTTGTGCGATAATTCTTTGATTAATTGATTGTTTGCTAAAGTCGTTTTCAGAAGCAACAAGAAAGGACAGACTTTGTAAAGTTAAACCACGGTTAAGTGACAGGGAAAACAACTGTGTGTGTGTGTGAGCTAGCTACCATTTCTGCAAACTCCTACCCAACGGCATTAGGAGGAGTTTCAGTTTAGACAAATTTAACACGCGTCAGCTACTCGACACAGTAGATATTTACTGACGCGCGGATTCTAACCCAAGACTCAGCAGAAACAACGTCGAAATGAAATCCGTGACAATTACCACTTGGCAATCATTGCAGGAATGTTTTGTTCAATGCATAATGAATGATATTTTAAACACACTTAATAATGCTAATATATACACACTCCAATCGCATTAATGTGACTACCACGTACTTTCAACGTCGGCGTTAAATAACGAATTTTAGAAGGTAGGTGGCAGCACAATGCAATTGAGCGTATATAAAGGGTGTGTGAAGGCTTCGGAAACACTGCAATCGTTAGCGTAATGCAGAAATGGAGTGATTTATCTGGTATCCAAAATGGCATGATTACTGGCTTTCGAGCCAAGGGTGGAAACATTTCCGAAACGGCTGTTTATGAACTGTTTGCGTGCCACCGTGGTAAAAGTATATCGTGCCCCCCATGGAGAAATGGGACAATCCAAAATCAGCGATGTGGCAAATAGGGTGCACCATGGGCCATATATGACTTAGGTGAACGACGGTTGCGGAGTAACTGACCGCTGTACCGTTGAACAACTGACCATCTAGATAAATGAAGGGGCTTTTGTTCAGCGAACATTGCTACGTCTGGGTCTCCGAAGCAGACCCCTGGTTCATGCACCTATGCTGACTGCTGTTTATCGAAAACGAAGGTTGGAATTTGCACGCTTGTACCACAACTTTACTTCCACTGAGTTGCGGCAGGTAGCGTTTTCCGATGAATCACATTTTATGCTACATCTGACAGATGAACATTGGCGTATACGGCGTGAAACCTCTGAAAGCAAACACCCTAGTGTCATTGCCAGAATAGTCCAGGCAGGAGGCGATAGCATATAATGTTTTGGGGATTTTTTCCCCCTCTCATCATCTTGGTTCACTAATCATTGTTGAAAGCACGATGGATCAATAAATGTCCGCATCTATCCTTGCGGACCAAGCCCACTCCTATATGTGCATTGTTTTTCCTTAGGATGATAGTATCATCCAGCAAGACAATGCGAAGTGTCATACAACTGGCAGTATACGTACTTGGTTTGAAGAGCACCAGAATGAGTTTACTGTTGTCCCCTAGCCAGTAAACTCACCTGACTTAAGCCCAACTGAAAATCTATTGGGCAATCTCGATCGGTTTGTTCGCGCCATGGATACTCATCCGCGTAATCGAGCGCAGCTAAACATTGCACAACATTCCAGTGATCATATTCAAGAACCTAATTGAACTTCTTCCTGCACGTTTCGTAGCAGTCCGCTATGCGAGGGGTGTTTATACTCGTTTTTGACAGGTGATCACATTAATGTGACTGGACTATATATATCCTTATTAGTTTCATCATAGCATTGAGCTTCATGTGGAATACACCCTTAATGTATATGAAATAGGATGATTAAATTGCTAATAGAAATTCAAAATAATGGGATGAACAAATTGAGTTTATTCACTTTTCTATAAATAAAAAAAATGGTACTAGAAAAAAAAAGTTATACAAGGGGTGATCAAATGAAAAGGTACGAAACGACACGGTGGGTACAAATACAGACTTTATTCAAAATATACACCATAGGCCTGAGCACAACGATCCCACTGATGAACAAGCCACCGGATTCATTGTTCCCAGAATTCCTGTGGCTGTGACGAGACCTAGTCCTTCACAGTGACCTTGAGTACGTCGTCCGAGTTGAAGCGCTTCCCTTTCAGGTGTTTTTTCAGTGGACCAAACACATGGAAATCGCAGGGCGACATGTCCGGTCTGTAGGGTGGATGGTCCAACATCTCCCATTTGAACTTTTCCAGTTTCATTTGTGTGACTCTGGAGACGTGTGGACAAGCGTTATCATGGAGCAGAACCACACCCTCCTTTAGCAGCCCCGGTCTTTTGTTCTTGATAGATCTGCGTAGGAGTCGGAGTGTCTCACAGTACACATCGGAGTTAATGATTTTTTTGTACTAGAGGAATTCCACAAGTAGCGGACCTTGAACGTCAAAAAAGACAGTGAGCAACACCTTGCCTGCTGACTCCACGGCTCTGAACTTTTTAGGGGGAGGTGACGACGCATGCTTCCACTGCATACTGTCCCGCTTTGTCTCTGGCTCGTAGTGATGGCACCAGGTCTCCTCACCTGTGACGATCCGCTTCATGAAAGCGGGGTCTTCCTGATACCGAAACAGATGTTGCAGTACTAGTCCCATACGCAGTTTTTTTGCTGGTCGGTGAGCTGCTTCGGAACCAAAGTGGCACACACCTTCCGAAATTGCAACCTGTCGTGAACATTTGTCCACACGGTTCCAAAGCTGACATCCACCTTCAGCGCCAACATTCGCAACGTGACACGCCGATCACTTCTCACTAGGTTGTCCACCTAATCGATGATATCGCTCGTGATGACAGTGTTTGCCTGGCCTGCTCTCTGGTCATCACCCACACTCTCACGGCCTGCACGAAAACGGGCACTCCATTTTCTGACAGACTTGTCAGAGACGCATTTCTCCCCTTAAACCGTCACCATCCGCGATGAATAGCTGCCAGTTTCTCACATTCTGCTGTCAGAAATCGGATAACACTTCGCTGCTCCTCAATCGTCGAATTTTGCAACGCGAACGCCATCCTGTCCTCATACGGACTGCCGCATCATTGGGATGCCGCTTTTTATAAGAGCCTTTGCTCTCTCCTGCGCATGCGGGCACCCGCGCATCATCCGATCCCAGTCAGAGCCTCCAATGGCATCCGAGATGTCTCGCTACATTCTCCTATGGCGGAATATGCAAATATTTAACTGTTTCATTTTTATGTCGTTTCGTACCTTTTCATTTGATCACCCCTTATACTTTGAAGACCTGGTTTTATTTATTTTGAGCAAGTATGATTTTTAAGAGGCGAAAGACCTTAACTTTAGAAAGCAGAATATGATTTTTTTTACTACCGTAAAATATACACCCGTCATATATACACCCTGGTGTATATATGACGCGCTTGGTGGCTAACTCGCACTTTACTTTCATTCTGCATTTTTAATTTCTAGGTATATTCACCGTATAACGCGCACACACTCTTTTTCACGTTTGAACCCGAAATATACAAGTGCATTACTCTCATGTTTTGAAGTAATTTTTTTGAGGTATTATCCTAGGATTTTCAAAAATAATACAGTTGTGGAGCTACAACCCTTTAAGTTCGTGAGGTATGTTGTTTATTTTGAATAAAAAGTTTTCCAATCTATGTAGAAGTATATTTTCTTATGGTTATCTCCTTTTTATTTTTGAAAAATAACTTTTGTTTCCGACGTATAACATGCACCCGTAAATGTTAATATATTGTGTTCGAAATGTGAGTTATACGCCGAATTTTAAGGTACGTATAAAAAGAGAAAAAAACCTATGAAAATATTTGAATGGTTACTAGAAATATGATAGTCTATAATGGGTTAAATACTTTAATAAATAGTACTCCAAGAAACAAAAAAGTATAACAGAAAATAAATATAGTTAACTGAAGCTTCTTATTTTAATTTAAATATTTCGTGTTTCTCTTGCGATTTTATGAACTTATTTCACCTGTATATATATGTATGTATAGATACGTGCATGTGTAATAAAATAACTGAATTACTTATAGAACATATACAATGGGGAAAATGTTTAAGAAATAAACTAACCTATACTAATGTCAGAAATAGATTTGAACTAAACGGAAACAAACAAAAAAAGGCTAGAGATGAGGAGACTCAAAAATTGAGATTTGCACTCTAAATTTTGTTCAACATTGCGTAAAACTTCAGAAGTAATAATCTCATAATTTTACAGAAATCATTACTGTTTTCATATATTAGTTGTTTGGAGTACGAGATTATTAATGCTTATTTAACCCCTTCAGGACCGACTAAAGGAGAAAGAAGAGTTTCCCGAGGCCCACGCGTTCTGAGAGTATACGCCCGCACGTGGCAGAGAGAATTTCCCTCCTCAACCTAATTTCATTTAAAAATCCATGTAAAATCTTAAATACAATCTAATACTCTAAGATTTATATTTTACTGTAATTGATAATATCTTAATACACAGTACAAACATTTTTTGCTACATTACAAAAAAATTTCCAATTTCATAGAAAATGTTTTTATTATTATAAAAAAGTACTCTTTTCTCTTTCTTCGTCATGATGATTAAAATAAAATAGACACAGAACTTACAAAATACTATCTGGCAAATATCAAGCAATAAATTTTCTCTCACATAAACTTAATGCAGTTCTAACTGATACAAATCTTTTTTAAAAAAAAGCTCTAATGTATCATTTTTTTTATTTTTAATTAATCCTTATATTGCTTTGTGCTTTTTCAGTATCACTTTAGTATTATGTTTTCTGTTCTTATGGTTGGGGCAACTCTAAATGTGAAAGCAACGAAGAACAATCGTTTGTTCTTATTGAATTAAAAATGAGTCACAGAAAGACGAAAGATTATTTTTGTTAAAAAAGAGTCATCACGTTTGTTCATTGAAGATCTGCTCTTTAAATGACTTTTGCGTATTAAAATTATTGATGTAAATACGAACCACAAATAAAATAATAACAAACTATTATTAGGAATGCTGATGCCCAAATGAACTAATAAGCTTTCCTTCTTTTTCAAACTTAGTCAAAATATAAACAGAAATACAGAGCACATCAAATCACAGTCCCTTAAATGCCCGATTCTCATGAAAAATCTATATATGTGCATTTGCTTACATTCAAAAATATCCTGGATCTAATTAAATAAATACTTGGAGCTGAAATCACATATTGAAATTCAAAGTTTTGTTAAACATTATTCGGGAAAAAATGGACTTTAACCACCAAACAGTGCATTTTAAAATAATATAAAATCGTTCCAAATTATGATCCCGCCAGTGTGATCATGGGCCTCAGAGAAAGGAGAGCGCAATAACGGATACGTTACCATGAGCCGTGGAGGAAGAAACATGTGATCATGGTCCTCAAAGGGTTAAACGATATCATTTGTTAAACAAAAAAAAAAATTACATAAACTTCCATATACACCCGGCACTTCTCGCACAGGGTATGCCATACCCATCGCCTAACTTTTGTCAAAACTCCATCTAAAAGTTTTTTGGAAAATGAATAGTTTCTCGTGTAGCAGACCTTAAGGTCATTTCCTTTGAAGAACTTTAGCTTGAAGGTGAATTCTAAATATATATTTTTGGATACCGCATCCCTGCGCGTGAATCGTCGTTACAGTTCTAAATGCATGAAAACACCCTTCAAAATCTTCCTTATGCAATGTCGCATTATTCTGGTTATGATAAAGAAATGTGACATTAAGTATTTTAATAGATACAGTATGTAATAGATATAGTATAAATTTACGGATGGAGAATGTCTCATTGCGGGGATGTTGAAGAATCGAATGATGAAGAGTATAATAGCAAGTATGATTCTTCTACTGATATCTATCCAGATAATTTAACTGAGAGAGCAATTATCCTACTTGTATTAAAATGACTACATCATATTCAATGGCTAGAAAATGTAATGGTTAACATATGGCAATATTTGTGTTAAACATTGAGACAGTAAATGCGCAATTTATTTTAATTACTCAGAAATCACCTACCAAATATCGAAACAGACGCTGATTTCTGAAGTATTTTGGATTTCGATTTACAGAAGAATGCACAGAATGTAAAAACCAGAAAACAGTGCTTCTACGAACTTAAAAAATTAAGATCCAGGGAATACATCGCACTTACTCGCCACGAAGATTAAAGGAGTGTGTAAACAATGTACTGAATGCCCTAATAAAAAGAACACAAAAACTAAATTTACGTGTGAAAAGTGTAGCAAATATAGTGTATATTTCCTACTTTTCTTCCTTTTGTATACACATTTTAGGGTAAAAACGGAATGTAAACGCTCTTGGGTATAAAATACACTAAGCGTGAAATTCCGTTCGTTTTTTTTTTTTCACGCGAGGAATGCCGGGTTAATATAGTAGCATCATCTACAAAGAAGGAAAAAAATAATAATTGTCTAGTAAAAAAAATCCGCTAACAATAGATGTTCTCGCAATATATAGGCTGTTTTCGTATAATATGTAATATGTGTAATCATGTTAAAATCAAAAGAATTTCTCAATTTAAAAAAAATATATTATATATTGACCGGTAAACAATTCGTTATTTTATTTAAAATAGTGAAATATATTACATTAAAATTTCTTCCGAAGGAAATTTCAATAATATGAACATTAAATGCACATTTATAAAAAAGGAAGAAATTCTGCTTTTTATTAAATTTAACATAAATATTAAATAAATTTAAATAAGCGTAAGAACTGAATGCAAACAAACAAACATGTTTTAATTCGCTATCAATACAATGATACGAGTAATAATACATATTTTCAACATGATTTTTTTGTAGAAATATTCTAATAAATATTAGAGAAATCTAGCTGGATGGTCCAGGGCTTCACGGACTTTTACCGAGTGTATAATTTAATCCCCATGTTAATTTTCTCCTTCCTTCATGACGCAAGGACATTTGTGTGGGTGTATACGTAAACGATGTGAGTGCATGGTCCACCGTTGCACGAGCTTTCTCGTTTAACATTTTCCTTTCCCTTCACAAAATCAGCATTTCCAATATATTTTTTGAAATTAATTTGACTTTTTTTGTTTCTTTCCCCTCCGCTTAGCCCGGCGTTACACGGTCTTTTACCGAGTGAATAACTTTTTCGCCATGGGAATTTTCTATTTTCCTCTGAATACTCCTTTGTGTGTGTATGTGTGTGTACATGCGCGATGTGAGTGATTTCTATAATTATGTCATTAAAATTTCCTCTTCGAAATGTGTGCACTTCTTTTCATTATGAGATAGGTTTCTTTCTCCTTTCATTTAACCCGGTGCTGTACGGGCATATTCAATTGCATAACATAAGAAAATTCCCCATCGTGTCATGGAAATATATCATGGAAATTCCCCTTCTCTTATTGGAGTCAGAACTTCCTGGTCTGTGTGTGATTCCTATATTAACGTCATTACAATTTCCTTTTTCAAAACTTCTTCCACATCTTACCGATGTCAGACAGGTTTCTTTGCTATCGGTATAGCTCGGCGTTACAGTGGCTTTTTTTGAGTGCTGAATTATTCTCCCCCCTTCCCCAGATATCAGATTTATCTTAAAATTTCGATCGATGGCTTATAGAAACAATATTGCTTTAGTTAAAAAAATAAATTTTAAGCAATAAAAAGAAACCGATTCTGATACCGAGAGTAAAACAAAAACACACGTTCATCATTTTTTAATAATAGATTGTTTCTAAGAATCTAAATTAATAAAATAGGTTTCAGGTTTTCATTAATCACTTAATCTTTACATATAGTTGTCTTAAAAATGTCTCTAAAACGTATTTTCATCCAAAATAATAGACGATATACATTTTTTATTAACAAATAATTGATTTAGTAAGATAAATAATAGAAATACTCATAAGGTTTTAAAAATTTATTAATTTAAGTCCCTTATCTATAAATAATAATAAATAATTCTATTGCTAGCTCTTGAATCGATTTTTTTCCGAACGTTTGAATAAACATATGTAAGTGTTAAAAAACACTACGGGGTAAAGCCAGGTTATATGTTTATATTCACTGACAAAAACATTCAAAAAGAAAACAATACTATATGATAAAAACATTTTAATAATTTACTATAATTTTATAGTTTTTCATTCCACTCTGTGTTTAGTAAATTATTTAAACACGTACCGGACGAAAAAATGTATATTATACAAAACTGACGTAATCACACATTATTGTAACGATTATTTCCTTCATAGGTTTTGAAGTAATAAAATTGATGAAAAATGATCATTTATCAATTAATTGTGACATGCGGTTTGCGTAAGAAATGGCTGTAAAGTAAAAAAGCTCGTATATTGATATCCATCTCAGTTGCAGAAAAGAAGGGGGGGGGGATAAGGTTGCCGAATTTATTTCTGCCCATGCTCTGTAAGCACTCAAAATCAAGAATTCGTGGTGGTTCCCCACAGTCAATTATTACTCTCCCTTGGCAATTTTGGCTACTGCTGAAGACCGCCGCGTAGGGACGATGCACATTAAATCTGTCGAGGCTCAAACGTCCTCCCGTTGGTTTGGTAGTTAGGAGAGATGGGTGTCAGATCAGGTGTCGTCCCCGTCACTTGACCATGGTTCAAAATGTTGAGGTTCTTCGCCAAAAGCCCACAAGTATGTGAACAGTGTGCCTTTAATATTCACTCATATACTTTGCAATTTTTTTAGAACCCGGAGAAAATGTAACTTTTTAAAAAAATATTGTATACTTAAAAAAGACAGAAAAGTTGCAATTTTTAAAATTACAAAATTCCACACAGTTAAACATCCATGCGGAACGATTTAAAATTTATTTTCCTAAAAACGCACCCGTATTGCCTCATTTAAGAAAAAATCGTAAGAATGGAAACTATTATTATTTTGTAATATATATACCATATCATTGAATTATTTTCCCAAAAACGCATATACATTGATTTATTGTAAAAACAATTCATAAAATATGCAAAGTATCACTATTTTGTAAGAAAAAAATGTATATATATATACCTCCGTGGCGAAATAAGTTATCTTTCCGATTAAAAAAGTTGCTGGCGAAGTTATTAGATGTGCAAGTAAAATTTTGAGTATTTTTCCTGAAATTATAGAAGTATACTTTTCAGGGAGTACAGAACCCTAGATAGACTCTTCCATGGAAAAACGAGCGATATGACGAGCAAGCTACGAAGCTTACTCAATACAGAGTAAAAAGACCATTAAAATCAAAGGGAGAGATATTCACATAAAATTGAAAATGCTTTAAAATTAATACACAAAAATATATTTATGCATTATTTAATATAAAGATAGCATACATGAATGATATTTACAGGTAATATTTGTTTTTTATGATGTAAACTAAAATTTATTTTATGCACTTTTTCATGAAAAGATAGAAAACATTTGAGAATTTATTAAATTTTTGCTAGTAGCTTATGTGTTTAAAATTAAAGAACAATAATTATTTTTTTTTAAATCAAAAATAAAATCTGTGATTTGAAGTAGACATTTTTTAAATTACAATATTTTGCAGGTTTATTAAATGTTGAATTAAAATTGTGAGCCATTTTTGAAAAAGAGTAAACAAAAATTGTTTGTGTACTTAATTTATTTAATCACTGATTTTAAAAGAGCAAAGTATGAACTTTTTTAGTTCAGACAGTTTACTCGTCACAAATTTAAGAAATCCATACATAACGATTGAATAATTTCGATTAATGATTTAGAAAGAAGAATACTATTTTACTTTAAAAAATATTAATTTAAAGCAATACATATAAATTTATTGCAAATAAACGTATTTAAATAATGTGGCAACGGAGTAAAAGCGATTAAGCTTTTCACAAATACTTTAAATATTTTTGTTTTATAAACGGATATGATATATGGATTTTTTAATTAAAAATATGTACAAAAAATGCAAAAAAAATAAATAAACTCGCATCGAACATTTAATTTTTGCATATTTTATATAATTCTAGGGCTCGAGTCACGCAATCAACTTTTTCTTTCAATTATTTTAATTATTTTTTTTAAAATTAAACAAATTTATTTAAAAAGAGGACTTATCAAATATTTTATATAATTATAAAATATTTTAATTAATGGCATATAAAAATGCATATTATTTTTGTTATATTAATTATAAAATAATTAGTTTATCAATACCAATATATTTTACAGATTATGTTACATAAAATATATATTTTATTTATAATATATTGTATATCACATTATAAAACTATATTTAAAAATTTTTATATAAAATATAATTTTATATATTTTCATATATTTTATTATAAATATAATTTATTAATTTAAAAATTTATAAAATAAAATATAAATATTTTTATAACTACAGTAATTATTTTACTTTCTAAAAATAATTACCTAAAATATAATTTAATATTTAAAAAATAAATTTATTTAATTTAAAAAATAATTCAAGGAATTGGAAATAAAAAGTTCAGCGCGTAATTCGAACAATATATGTCAGCAGAAAATGCAGATGCTCTCCTTTTTTGCACCACCGGGTCGCTGGAAATATTTCACTCTTAATTGTATAAATGCTAAGCATGAATTTCGAAGGCTATATTCTCCGAATTGACTAGCCATGCACCACTAATACATTAAGGGTTGAACACCCTAATGGAGTGCTACTATTATATCAAATCTCCTCCCGAAATGAATGTCCTTAGGTGAGCTCCCCTTGTAAGTAAAAAAGGCTCATGTTTCTTATATAATATTGAATTAAACACTTCCAAATATACACGAATGAAATAAACTCAGTGTAAAGAAAATCAAGTCTTTAAAAATAAGGCTAACTTGCTTTCTTGAAAAGGTTCACTCCCCTCTTCAAGTTAAATGTAACTATTAAGCAAATTTTACATTGATCCGAGTTCCCTTACTGTGAGACACGTGATTTCATTTTTCAATATTGACACAATAAAAGAAAACATGGAGCTGCGGTAAAGCTTAAGAAGAAGATTTTTATAGCCCTGTATAAAAATTAGATTAGGATTGTTGTAAATACATTGATAAACCACTAGTCTATCATACCTCTTCCCATAAAGCACCTTTATTACCTTGGCCTTTGTTACTTTTATTATTGTCGAAAATAATAACAAAAATAATAATGGCATTAATGAAAATTATCAAATGTAATAAAGGGAAAAATATCATTTATAGTATTTTCTAAGACGTTTGCTGAATTTTAAATACATTTCTTTATTTTAATCCGTACTAAGTATCCATAAAAAATAATAAAATTTAAGCGAAAATGGAACAAAACTTTTGAAATAAAGATAAATGCATAATTTATTGTGCAATATATTTTGTTTACAGTATCGTAGAGATTGATATATAAAACAATATACTACAAGGAACTAAACTCACATTGTTACAAAATCTATTTAATGGCAATAACATTTGATCTAATATTTAACACATTTTTTTTTCTTAAAGCTTATAATTTTTATATTAGACTATTATCCACGGATAAGAAAAAAACCTTTTTAGCACAAAAATAATAATTTGATATCACTTTCAGTAACTTCACTCATGTATGAATTGATCTACCTACACCTTTAGACCTGACAACTCAAAGATCTTCCTCATTTCGAATCCCGCCAGACAATATAATTTATTAGTATCACCAAATTGGCATAGCAGATAGATCCCACAATTTAATCAGATGCCGTGAAAGTCAATTTACGAGACACCTGAGCTCCGTAATGTCAACACGAAAATAACCGTGTTATATGGAGTATATTTGTGGTAACCCCAGATACGGCGGTGCAATAATGTGGCTTCGATTCCTTCACCAGAAAGCAATTACAATAGTCATTCCAAAAGACACTGAAAACTGTTGCCTTCGCTAATTGCCTTTGGCGACACACACACACACACATATCCTCCGATTTCAAACATTTATTCAAGCCCACAAAACATAATTCCGTAATGCATTTGGCGAAATGTTTGCAGTCGTGCTATGAATAGCCAACATAGTATGACATGTTTAGATTGGTTTCGAAGTATTCTGCCGGTGTCATGGATGAGAGTGGACAGCTTTGTGCGACAAACTACTAGCGTATTTAACTTCATCATGTTAACCGTATTGCATGTCTAATTCTGTAGCAGCTGTCTTAGACAGAAAGTAGTAGGAAAAATACTGGTTGAGCTTTATTTATCTTTCGCATATGTTTTTCTACTTAAAGGTTACCAATGTTTTTAAAGAAAAATTTAAAAAAATAAAACTATTTGTCTTATTCAGGGGTGGCCAACCCAAATGACCTTGCATGACATTTTGGCAAAACATTATAATCCAATGGGCTGCACATATAAAAAATATATATCCTTAAAAATATATAATTTGGACAAATTAGAAATATTTATTGGACCGAAAATTTAAAACAGAATGGACTTTTATTATTGTTTTTATTACTTTTAATGTATACAGATATAGATAATATAATAATTGTAATGCGATTATCAAATATTTAATTTATTTAAATAATGATATACTTGCTTCTGAATTTTTCACTGATTTTTGCACGTCGTACGTGTATTTGCACATCGAAATTGATGGTGCAAATTTGAGCGTGATTTATGTTTAGTAAATTTCTTTTTCGAAAAGAACGATTCACAGAGGTATCATTCAAAAAAAAGTTATAGAATCAAGCGTGATGCTGAGAGGTCTTGCTAAAACACAATATGACCAATTCTAAGTATCTATGAACACAGAAAAACGTGATAAAATAGAAATAATTATGGGATTTATTTGTTTGAAACAGTACACTAAAAAACAAAAATATTGCACAAAATAATCGCATTTTGTAAAGTTGTAAAGAATCTCGTCAGCAGCAAAATTATTCAAGATATGCCACAAGTGGCCCACGGGCCTAACTGATGTGGTTTGATATATATCATCGTGTATAAATTATGCAACTTTTGTGTTTTCTTGAATATACGCATAATGTGTATGGATTAAGGAAGTGTTCATTAATATCGAACTATAAAACAGCGCGAGAGCTTTAGCAACTGATCTCGTAATTTTGAATCACGGATAAGTCACGAATTGATCCCAGAGAGCAGGCATCCTCTCCGAACTTTCACACCACACCAATGGGAGGATTGTCTGTCGGCAGATTGAACGTACATCAGCCAATCACACGGCAGATCTTCAATGGCGTTCTGGCTCGAGTTCATGATACGTCTGCCACGTACCCACGCCATAACCACTAAGTTAATTGGTTACCATATATGGTGTATCAAATTTATTTTATACTAGTTTTCTCAAAATAACTGGAAGACATCAAATACTAAAGTATCTCTAACTCTGCAGTATTGGAAAGGTAATACAAAAGTTTTCACACACACTTATGGTTTAAACAGCGTATTCTCACACTGTGGGTGCGAGCATATTGAAGTTTCGAAAACAAAATATTATTTAAAGAAAATTATTAATATACTGAAAGTA